>PVJD01012053.1:0-42180 GCA_004026545.1 Mormoops blainvillei | reverse complement strand
GCATATGGGGAAAGATTAAGAACCTTTTGCTCTTTAAATTTTAGTCTTTAGGTATTTTGAGTTGACTTCAGAGATTTAAAAAAACAAAACAAAACCATAATTAGAGACCAATATCTCTGAATTCTTTGCCAAAGTGTTCAGTTTTTTTTTCTTCCCTTCCTAGTATTTTAACAAAGGCTCAAAATTGAAAGCAATACAGTAATTTCTAAGTACATAAAGCAAGATGGTAAATCTGTGCAGCCAGTGTGAACAACTGTAGGAGTGACTCTGAAATACTCAGTGCCCACCTCCAGGCTTTACGTGTAAGTTGCAGAACTTGGAGGGTGGAGGCTCTGTTGGAGAGAGTTGTCACACGCGAACACACATGCATACATAGGAAATGTGATCATTGTTTTCTCTACCACCTCAGGCAAAGTGGAGCTATTCTACAGCCATTTCAAAGAACACTGGTTAGTTATTAAATTAATCATGCAATTATGTTTAAACTTATAGAAATATTTATAAATATTAGTAAGTAAAATCAACTATCAACTATTCTTTCTGTATTTCTATACATATACAAACAATTTCTATAGCAAAATTAATGAGGAAATAGGCAAAAATGATAGTGATATCATTGATATCTCAATGTTTTTCCCAGGAAATTATTCTTTTAAATTCTGCTTACTCAAAGTTTTAACTTCTCTATATAATACATTTATGCATGAAATCATATTATATTTTCATTTGTCAAGGCACTTGGCCCTTTTAAAATAGTCAATATGGTTATAGCAGCAGCCCCAAAGTATGTTAGTAAAAACAGAGAGATGATTGAAGTTTTCTGAGTCTTGATCTGAAACCTTTGTTCTGAGGAATAAAATTATATCACTGTGCCTGTGAAAATTTAGAATTAAAGAGCCTAGGCCTGGTTTACAGTTCTCAGTTTCTAATGATATATCCATCCCTGAGCCAGTGAATCAGGGTTCCAGATTCCTTATCTGTTGAAAGGACATGTTAAGGACAGACACCTTACATAACTGCTGTGTGCATTAAGTGAAGCCATGAACATAATGTTAGGCCAGTGACTCTGATGATATCATCCAATAATGTGAGGACAGTGATGATGATGCTTTGATGATGATGCTCAACGATTTTGTCTAATGAGAGAACATGATGGTCTAGACCCCCAGGGCAATTTGAAGAGGTAATTTGGGCTCCCCTTTCCTCTCCAGGTTTCAATACATCTTCTGTTGCAATCACTTGGTACAGTGTTCGTGACCCAAGATGCTCCATGAAAATTTCCAAGTATTACTTTAAAATACTTGTAGTGAATAACAAATAGAATGGATTTAATTTTTTCAAAGTTGGATTAGTTTACGATTTTTCATGTTGTTTTCATTAACCAAAGGTATGCTAATTGTTGCATTAGGAAGAAAGACCTCTCTCTGTGGATAAGTATGTCTGGCAAAATGTTTTTTAAATTACATGTACTCTGGGTGCCTTTCATAATTTAATGTAGGGCATATGTCTCTGTGAATGGAAATGAATTCTTCAGCATTTCCTGAACTTATTTTTTAGGGAGCCCTCTGAAAGAAGTATGGGAAACATTGACCTAGGGTTTGTCTTAAAGGTTTTAAAACTTTTATTGTTTACAAAAAAAACATTTCATTTCTCAATAACTACTTGGAATTTCTAATGATGCAGTACCATCTTAAATGATTGAATTATTGAGTAAATTTGAAATACACTTGGAGATATCAAGGTAATGTTAAAAATAGTAACTTGAAACCAGGTCCTTAACATCCTCAGAAGAGAAACAATAAAAATATGGAAATAAAATCTACTCAGAATTAATGTTCATAATTGCCTTAAATGAATTCTATAATAAATCTAAAATAATCAGGTTATTTTTTCCATTAAAATATCTGTTAGATATTTTTAAAGAAATTGTTTGTCTTAATTAGTTACTTAATACTACCAATTTTGAATAGAAACATGTGACTCCAGTTAAACTTAAATATAATTTATTTTGAGCCTCTCAATTTTCTCAGCTGGAAACTTTAAATTACTCTTAACAGCCTCTCCCACTCCTAAATTTAAAGCCATTCCAAAATCATATTTGGCTTCTTTTAGTTTCTAAACTATATTGATTTGTTTGATATTTCCTTAATGATTCAAATCATCTTGTTAATGTCTTCTGTTTATTTATGAGGCTCTTTGATGTTTATTCAGTTTGTAGCTTTTTCCTAGATACAAACAGCAAAATCACCAATTAGGTTGGTGTGTTCTGGAAGCAGACAGTTCTTCACAAAGAACTGGAATAAAACCAGCTGAGCTCACCAGGAGACACCACTGGCTCTGGCCTTGGGCACATTCAAAATTAACCTAAAATACAATAACCACAAACCCAAGTTACCAGCATTTGACAAGAGAGAGGGGTGTGAATAACACAGGCCAAGACCCTGATTTTATATGGTTCACTCATATCTTAACAGGGAGACAGGCAGTTCAAAAATAAACTAGAAGTATATATTATCAAATATTGTTGATCGCTATGACAAAAGCTATAGTAGAATAAATTTGACTAAAATTTGAGACAGTAATGTTTAAAGAATAAAGATTTATTTTTATGTATCTATTTTTCCAGATTGTGATTTACGACTATTGCTTACCACTAAAATATTACAGGTGCTTTGCACTTTCAAAGAGTGACATGTTATAACATAGATCTTCAGTTGGTCAATCCTTTCTTATGAAACATCCTTGGTCAAGATATAAACTCTGTTAATCTTCTTTTTTAATAAACTTCATTTTTAGAATAATTTTCTGTTCACAACAAAACTGAGCAGGAATTAGCATATAGGCCCACCCAGTCCTGTAACTAAACAACCTCTCCCTCTGTCAGCATTTGTCACTGGAGGCATGCATGTGTTACAAATGATGGACATACATTGACATATAATTACACCTGGAGTCCATCACTTAATTAGCATTCCCTCTTGGTGTTACACATTCTATGGACCTTAACAAATGTATAATGACTTGTATTCACAACTGTATTATCATACAGAATGACTTCACTGCCCTAAAAATGCTCTGTGCTCTGCCCATTCATCCTCTCTCATGCCCTAGCCCCTGAAATCATTGAACTTTTATTGTCTCCATGGTTTTGCCTTTTCCAGAATGCTATATGGTTGGAGTCATGTAGTACAGTTGTCCCCATTTATCTTCAGTTCTCCTTTCCACAGCTTCTGCTACCCATAGTCAGCTGTACTCTATAAATATTAAGTGGGAATTTCTAGAAATAAAAGAGAAATTCATGTTTTAAATTGTGTACCATTGTGAGTAGCATGATGAAATCTCATGCTTTCCTGCCTGGGATGTGAATTACCCCTTTGTCCAATATTTCAATGCTGATGCTCCCTAACCCATAGTCACTTAGCAGCCATGTTGGTTATCTGATCAACTGTCTCCACGAGTCAGTGCTTGTTTAGGTAATCCTTATTTTACTCAACGGTGACCCTAAAGTGCAAGTGTAGTGATGGCAACAACTCAGATATGCCAAAAAGAAGTTGCGAAGTGCATTCTTTAGGTAAAAAGGTGAAGCTCTCAATTTAATATGGAAGAAAAAATATTGAATGCTGAGGTGGCTAAGATCTCCAATAAGAAAGAATCTTCTATCTGTAAAATTGTGAAGAAGGAAAAGTAAATTCGTGCTAGTTCTGCTGTCTTACACATTGCAAAAGTTATATCTGGGTGCTTCATATGTGCTTAGTTAAGATGGAAAAAGCATTAAATATTTAATGGTTGAAAAACACAGAAAGAGACCTCATTCACATAACTTTTATTATGGTATATGGTTATAATTATTTTATCTTACTATTAGCTATAGTTTTTAATTTCTTACTGTGCCTACTTTATAAATTAAACTTTATCATAGGTATGTATGTACAGGAAAGACATTAGCATATGACGAGGTCTGTCCAGAAAGTATCCAGTCAATATGGAAAAATAGAGACATTTATTGAAGAAGATACAAGATACAAGAAACATCATACATAGGACATGACACCTCAGTCCCCCTCAAAGTAGGCACTTGGGACCTCACACAGGTCTCCCAACTGCAGCACGATGTTCCTTCTGCTCTGGTAACAGAAGCCAAGGGCAGAACAAATTTTGCCACACACATTTCACAAAAGATCCTGTATCAAAATCTCAGACACAGTAGCTTTTGGAATCCACAGATCAGCTTCTAGTTCTCACACTGTCCGTCACCAATCTTTGTTGATTGCAGCCCACAGATGCTCAACATTCTCAGGTGTTCTGCTTATTGTAGGTCTTCCAGGACATGGATCACTTTCAACAGATTCTCGACCAACTTTGAAGCATTTGTGCCACATTTTATTTGTGCTACACTCATTGCTTCATCCCCAAAAGTCTTCTGAGTCATCCAAAAAGTTTCTGCAGAGAAAGATTCAAGCTTAACACAAAATCTGAAGCAGTTCATTGCTCTATTTGCTGATTCATTTTGAATGTTAGGGCCACACAGTATGTGGCCTCACTCAACAGTGTCTATCACTCCCACTGACTAGAACAGTGAAGTCCTCACTGTTCATGCATGCACATTCCAGTCCACTCTCATTGGCTACCAGGTTACATTGATGTCATGCAAACTGTTCTCGTTACATTAACAATGGCTGGACTTTTTCCAGACAGACCTCATTTAAAGGGTTTGGTATTACCCATGGTTACAGGTGTCCACTGGGGTCTTAGAGGGTGTTCCTCACAGGTAAGGGGTACTATCATATGTAGTCTTTTCAGATTGGCACCTTTCACTTAATAATTACATTTATTTTTTTCTCCATGTATTTTCATGGCTTGATAGCTCCTTTGCTTTGGGCACTGAATAATATTCCACTGTCTCAGTGAACCACAGTTAATTTATCCATTCACCTACTGAAAGACATCTTGGTTGCTTCCAAGGTTCGGCAATATGAATAAAGCTACTGTAAACATTCATGTGCAGATCGTTGTGTAAACCTAAGTTTTCAACTTCTTTGTATAAATACCAAGAAATACAATTGCTATATCATATAAGAGTATGTTTAGTTTTATTTAAAAATGCCAAAATGTCTTTCTATGTGCAGTACCACTTTTTTCTTCCCACCAGCAATAAAAGAGAGCTCTCGTGCTCCTCAAAATCACTGGTGCTCTGTGCTATACGTGTTTGGGTTTTTGTACCATTCTAATAGGCATGTATTAGTATCTTATTGTTTTACTTTTCAATTTCCTGGTGACATATGATGTTGGACATTTTTTCATACGCTCATTTCCCATCTGTGTATCTTCCTTGCTTGAGGTGTTTTTTCTGATCTTTTGACCATCTTTTTTTCCATCGGGTTATTCATTTTCTTATTTTTTAACCTTAAGAATTCTTTGGATATTTTTGGTTCACAGTTGTTTATCAATATGTCTTTTAAAAGTATTTCCTCTCATCCTGTGACTTCACTTTCAATTGCCTCAACAATTGCCTCAACAGTGTCATACATAGGACAGAAGGTTTTACTTTTAGTGGAGTTCAGTTCATCAATCATTATTTTCATGGATTATGCTTTTGGTGTTGTATATAAAGTCATCACCACACCCAAGGTCATCAAGATTTTCTCATGTGTTATCTTCTAAGATTTTCACTGTTTTGCCTTTTACATTTAAGCCTATGATCCATTTGGAGTTAATTTTTTTAAAGGATGCAAGGTTAGGTTTATATTTATATTTACTTTTTTATATGTAGATATCCAGTTGTTCTAGCACCATTGTTGAAAATACTACAGGGAGAGAGATAGAGGGAGAGGGAGAGAGAGAGATGCCTTTGCTCCTTTGTCAAAAATTAGTTGACTATAATTTTGGACTCTTTATTCCATTCCATTAATCTATTGGTCTATTTCTTTGCCCATGTCATACTGTCTTGATTATTATAACATTACAGTAAATCTTGAAGTCCTGTAAGGTGTTCCTTTTTTAAGTGAATGGTCAGTTAAATCTCTCTTGTGAGTGACATTTGAAAAAAAGAAAGGAATAAATCATGCAAATATCTTGGGGACAAGTATTCTAAAAACAGTATGTCTGATTAGTTCAAAGAAGTCAAGGTTACCTGTGCAGCTGGGGTAGTGATTCTCAGAAAGAGTGGGAGGGAATAAAGTAGGAAGAACTGCCAACACTAAGGTAGGGTGTTGTAAATCCTGTTAAAGTCTTGGTTTGCTATTTTAAGTGAAACAAAACATTTTAGAAGTCTTGAACATGCAATGATATTACCTGATTTACATTTTTAAAGAATAATTTGACTGCTTATGGAGATAAATACTTCTATGGGACCAGAATAGAAACAGAGAAACCATTTTGGGGACTCTTGTAGTATTCTAGCAAATAGATGCCAAAGGCATAAATTAGGGTGATGACCATGTAGGTTTTGCAAAATGATTACATTCTGGATATATTCTGAAAATATCACAGAGAAGATGCATTGAATGTTAAAAGATAAAATGTAAGTAAAGAAGAAAGAATGACTGCAGATTTTGTATGGAGAACAGGTTTAGTGAAAACATGGAGTCCTATTTTGCCTATGTGAAGTTTGGTGGCTTATTAGTAGTCCAAGTGAAAATATTAAGTAAGCGTTTGTATATAGAGATCAACATGAAGATACAAAAGCAGAGTCACCAACACATAGAAGACATTAGTCTGGTTCCGCCAATCCACATTTTGAATTTTTTTTTTAAATTTATTGATGAGAGAGGGAGACAGAGAGAGAAACATCAACTTGTTGTTTCACTTATTTGTGCATTTATTGGTTGATTTTTGTATGTGCCCTACCAGGGATCAAACCCGCAACCTTGGCATAGCAGGACAATGCTCTAGCCAACTCCCAGGCCAGGGCCACTAATACACAATTCGAAAGAAATAAATAGTGACCCCACGAACGTTTCTTCAGTTTTGAAAAAGAGAACCTTAATAGACTAACAACTTACTATCAATCTATTATTACCCCTTAGGGTAGTTACATATGACCAGTAGAACTCAGATTTCTAACAAAGCTATCCTGTGCCCATGGTCTTCCCCTTTAATCTTTGTGATTTAGCTTAGCATCCCATTACCTCTTATCTCTGATTTTCTGCTTATCCATGTGTTATCATTTATGTGACCCTTAAGAAAAACCAGAAGCAGAGATGTCATTTGAAGAAATAGCATGAAGGTCAAGTTGGAATTAATACTAGAGATGGAAGTGAGAGTATAGATTCCAGAGATATTTAAAAAGCAAAATTGAAGAATCAGTTTGAATTTGTTTCCTAGGGCTGCTGTAACAAAGTACAACAAAGTACCATAAACTGGAGTTATAAAAGATATAGCAAAGTACAACAAAGTACCATAAACTGGAGTTATAAAACATAAATATATCCTCTCACATTTTTAGAGGCAAGAAGTCTGAAATCAAGGTGTCATCAGAACTGTGCTATTTCCAAAACTCTAGGGAAAAATCTCCCATGCCGTTTCCTAGCTTTTGGTGGTTGCTGGCAATTCAGTGCTTTCCTTGTATCACAGCTGCATCCTTTCAATCTCTGCTTTCTTTTGTTCACGTGGCCTTCATCTCTGTGTTTATTTGTTTGTTTGTTTTTTGCATCTCTGAATCATTGAACTTGGGGCCCTCTCTAATCCAGTACAACCTCATCTTACCTTGATTACATCCCCAATGACTCTACCTCCAAATAAGATCACTTTTACAAGCACTAGAAGTTAAGATTTCAACATATCTTTGGAGGGGTCACAAATCAAGCCACAACACAGTTGAATGTGAGGGGTGGAGTGAAAGGGGGAAAAGTCACATACTATTCCCAGGATTCTATGCAGAACTGAAGTGATGGGCTAGTTGAGCTTGGACAAACCAGGTTGGAAAAGTGTTAAATAATTCCAAGTTTTGAGTACCTATGGGAAGTGTAAACTCAGATATCTACAAGAGCTGGCTATGTGCATCTGAAGCTTGTTAGACTTCTGGATAATGAATGCAATCATGAACATATAGATAGTTGTGTAAATATGAAAGTAAATGAATAAATGAGATAATCATAGCTAACCTATAGTGAACACTTACTATGTGCTAGCCACTGAACAGAACACTTGGTGTGTTCTAATTAATGTGATCCTTGTAACAATTTTATCAGTTTGATACAGTTATCATCCCCATTTTCAGATTTGAAAACTGAGATAGAGAGAAATTTAAATAACCTGCTTAAGCTAGCAAATTGCTAAGGCAGGATTTAATTTCAGGCTGTTTGAGTAGAGAGTCCCTGTGAATAACAATTTATTTTAGAAGTCTCATTTTTTTTTTGTATATTTTATTGATTATGCTATTATAATTGTCCCATTTTTCCTCCCCTTTATCCACTCCTACCTGCACCCCACCCCATCATTCCCCCACCATTAGTTCATGTCTGTGGTTTGTGCATATCAGTTCTTTGGTTTCTCAATTTCCTATACTATTCTTAACCTCCCTCTGTCTATTTTTTTGTTTTGTTTTGTTTTGTCAACATTTTCCCATCACCACTTTCCTCAGCCCCAACCACCCTCACTTACCTCCCACCCTCAATCCTTCCCCCATTTGGCTTTGTCGGTGGGTCCTTTATGCATGTTCCTTGATGACCCTTCCCCTTCTTTTCCCACCTTATCCCCCTCCCTTCTCTCTTCTGCTTACTGTCCATTTGTTTTTTATTTCAATGTTTCTGGTTATATTTTGCTTGCTTGTTTGTTTTGTTGATTAGGTTCCACTTATAGGTGAGATCATATGGTATCTGTCTTTCACTGCCTGATGTATGTCAAAAGAGAAAAAACAGAAGCAGAGATAAATACATACTCATATATGAAGTCAATGAGAAAAATGATAGCTGCTTAACCTGGAGCTAAGTATCTCCTACTCTGAGGAATTTTACCTATTATCTATCCATAACTTTAGAGGACAGAATTATGGATGACAGGTGGCAGAGAAGTAAGTCTAACATACAATTACAGCTATCTGAAATGAAATGTCAAATCTTAAGGCAAAATGCTATCTTTCCCTCTAAGCTACTGGATACTCAGAAGGCTTTTAAGGGATGTTATGATATTGGAATGATGCTAGAAAGACTTTTGAAGGATGTTATAAAGGGATGTAAGAGTACAAGGCCATGAAGGTGTATCTCAGCTGTGAGATTCCATGATATGTTAAACTGTTTTATTTAATAATAGCAATATAAATAATTACTAAATGAATAATTATATGAAATACTATAAAATAGTTATTTAAATTAATATGTTTATGCATAGAAAAAACTAAAAGTTATAGCAAAGTTCAAATAGATTATTTCTGAGTTGTAGGAGAATATTTGAAAATATTGTTTTTAATTTTTAATATTTATGCAAATTAACTACATTTTGAAAAAATATTTAAGAAGTTATCCTTCTCAGAAGAAATATTCATTGCTAATAATAAAAGATTCAAACACAATTGTATTTACAAAGCATTTTGATAGAACTAGTATCTGTTTGTAACTCCAACTTCTGCAACTGGTGAAAATGCGAGAAATATTTATCAGAGAAAATAAGTCCCAACATAATATTATTGCTGCAGGGGTGGCAGTGAATTGTCTTTTTGAAAAAAAAATTAGTATAGTAGAAATTGCTCATGTAAACATATATTTTATTTAAGAACTATTGCTCATTCACACTTACATAGTTCAATGAAGAACTAATGTTAGATCCAGAATTTCAGACTACACAATATCATTAATAAATAAAGAAAAAGACTATAAAATATTTCTGAAACCACAGTATGTGCAAATACCATCCTGAACTATGGCACGGAATATAATCAGATTTTACTAGGATAGATTAGATTCAAAATTTGTTATAAGAGATTCTATCTGGATGAGAAAGCATTTTATGAAAAGTACTTCTAATATCATTAGTTTTATTTGACAATTCTAAGGGCTCTAAAATAGATGATGCTTGTTGGTTGTCATATTAATTATTAGAAAAATTATACTGAATCACAGCTGAAGGTTCTTTAGTTTATAAATAGTTTGTTAAAACATGAACAATGGAATCATGTGTGAGTGTGTGTGTCTGTGTCTGTACATGCCTGCATGTAATAAAATAAAGAAGCAGTTCACTTGCCTGAGCCATGTACAAGATGAGAAATTTATCTTATTTTTAAAGCCATCTTATCATAAGTTACATTAAACCAGACTTGGTTTTAGACCCTCTGATCAGAGATGTCTCAAAGCAAAAATTTGAGTTTTGTGTACCATGCATTTCAAAGTTTAGATAAGCCATACTCAAGTAAAATATTAGATGTGACTACATTGGTTATATAGAATTATCATACACTATTGTTTGTCTCAACAACATTTATAAAATGTATTCTAGTAGAATTTGCAGTTACATGTTGTTATATATCCATTTAACCTGAAAATCTATATTTGAAAATATTTAATTGAAAGAGTAAGAGAAAATGGTAAATAACAAAAGTGTTTTATTAGGTTACACAATAGAAATGGAAGTGTCATATGAAATAAATATATCATCATTAAAATTATGTTTTTAATTATAAAAGAGTTATATTTAAATTATGTAGCCAACCCATGTAGGTTTTTTCTTAAAAATGGTAATGTGTTGTATTTTGGCTGATTATATTATAATTCTCAATCTGCATTATTATTCCAAGGCTGTACAACAAGGTAATTAAATTAACTGTGACTTTGCAACTAATTTTCAGATTTTTGAGAATATATACTACTTCTCATCTTCTAATTTATTCAAGTTTTGACCTGGCAAGTTATTTCCCACTCAGATTAGCCTAAAGATCGAATTCACAGAATAGCATTTTAAGAACACCAAATAGCATAGTATAGAATAGATTATCATAAATTCCAATATTCTTTTGATTCATGAATATTCATAAATACTTAAAGAAGTAGATTGAAGATGACAGGATATCAGATAAACACTCCTTTTCTGTTTTCTTTATTTAAATCATTTTTAATTTTTTAATTACAGTTGATATACATTATATTAGTTTCAGGTGTACACCATAGTGATTGGACGTTACATAACTTACTAAGTGATCATCCAGATAAATCTTGTACACATCTGACACCATGCAAAGTTATTAAAATATTATTGATGATAATCCCTATAGTGTACTTTAGATCCCATTGACAATTCTGTAACTACCAACTGTACTTCTTAATCCTTTCACCTTTTTTACCCATGCCCATGACCCCTTTCCATCAGGCAACCATTAAAATGTTGTCTGTATATATGAGTCTGTTTCTATTTTGCTTGTTCATTTATTTTGGTTTTTAGATTCAATCATTGATAGACATGTATATATTGCTATTTTATTGTTCATATTTTATATTATGTTTTTCTCCTCCTTAAAGAAAACACTTTAACATTTCATATAATATTGGTTTGGTGGTCATCAATTCCTTTAGCTTTTTCCTGTCTGAGAACCTCTTTACATGTCTTTTGATTCTAAATGACAACTTTGCTAGGTAGAAAAACCTTGGTTGTAGGTCCTTGCTTTTCATTACTTTGAATATTTCTTGCAAATCTCTTTCTGTTGAGAAATCAGCTGAAAGTCTTATCAGCAGGAAGTTTTTCTCTTCCTGCTTTTAAGATTCTCTCTTTGTCTTTAATCTTTTGCATTTTAATTATGATATATCTTGGCATGGGACTCTTTTGGTTCATCTTGTTTGGGACACTGTGTGCTTCTTGGACTTGTATATCTATTTGCTTCACCAAGTTAGGGAAGTTTTCTGTCATTATTTTTTTCAAATAGGCTTTCAATTTCTTACACTCTCTCTCACTTCTCCCTATAGTATCCCATGATGCAATTGTTGGTATGCTTAAAAGTTGTCTCAGAGGATCCTTGCACTGTCCTCACTTTTTTGGATATTTTTTTTCCTTTTCTGATTGGGTGCATTTTGCTTTCTTATTCCAAATTGCTTATGTGATTGATTCTCTGCTTTGTCTACTCTACTACTGATTCCCTGTAAATTATTCTCCATTTCAGTTAGTGTGTTCTTTATTTCTGACAGGTTCTTTCTTTTGGTTTCCATATATATATATTTTTTAATTCTGCTGAAATTCTTACTAAAAGTTCCAATGTTTTGAACTCTGCATCTAGTAGATTGTTTGTCTTCATTTTGTTTACATCTTCTTCTGGAACTTTGTGGGGTTTTTTTTCAAATTGGGACTTCTTTTGTGTCTTCATTTTGGAAGCTTCCTTGTGTTTGTTTGTATGAATTAGGTAGAGCTGCTGTATCTCTCCAGCTTGGTAGAGTGGCCTTATGTTGTAGGTGTTCTGTAGGGTACAGTGGCACAGCCTCCTTGATTACCTAGGCTGGGCATTTGAGGTGCCACCTGTGTGTGGGTTGTGTACACTCTCTTGTTGTAGTTGGGTCTTGATTGCTTTTGCATGTCAATGGAAGTAATTTACCCCAGGCCTATAGCAATAACTGACCACTATAGAAGATCAGCTGTGCAAGGGCCTACCCCACAGAGAAAGACTTACTTCTGCAGGGCTCCGTTTCTCACTTAGTCTTTCCCTTGAGTGTGTCACTTGTGGAGGTGATTGGGTGATGCTTTGCAGTGGTTCTAAGTTGCCCACCAGGTACAATGGTCATTAGGGCCTCCAGAGAGATGCAGGCCAAGATCACCTTCCACCTTTGTTCTGCCCAGGACCCCTCAGCATGAACTACAAATAGATACACAGGTGACTGCTACTTTTGCTGGGCTTGGAGGTACCCAGGAGACGGCGAGCTGTGAACCAAAGCCAGTGTTCACTAGCAGGTCCACTTAGCAAGAGGTACAGAGTATGCCAAGAGCAGATGCTGCTTGTTTGAGATATTTTAGTAAAGTCCGCATCTTGAGCCAAGACAGATCATTCATATGGGAAAACCCCTGGAAACAACTTGGGTGGGATGTGGTCTCAGGGAATCGCCAGGGTGGAGCAAACACTGTGAGACAGATTGATAGAAACTCATATATGGTACCTGCCTGCAGGCTTTTCTGGGGGAATGTTCAGGAAAGGAACAATGGCTTCCACCAGCACTTCTGTCCATGAGAAGCAATCGCCCCACCCAGTTCTCACCCTGATGCCAGAAAATTCAGTTTCCCCCTGTATGTTTCTGGTACCTTTTGAGCTGCTCTCCCAGCACTGTGGCTCAGAGTGAGTGAGTCAGATTAAATCCATGCATGGGCCTTAACAGGAAGTGCTGGGAATTCAGCAGATCTTTGTCTCATTCAGCCACAATCCCCTCTGATTTTCAAAGCCAGAAGTTATGGTGACTGTTTTTACTGACACTGGAACCTTGAGCTGGAAGACCTGGTGTGGGGCTGGGACTCCTCACTCTTAAGGGGGAATCTTGGCAGTCAAGATAACCCTCTGGATATTTATCCACCGCATGTAGGTGTGGGACCAGCTCATTCTGCATCTCTGACCCTCTTACCAGTCTCGCTTGATGCGGCTTCTTTTTAAATCCCTAGTTGTAGGACTTTTAGTCAGCTAGGTTTCAGGTGGTTCTGAATAATGGTTTTTCTGTAGTTCAGTTGTAATTTTGATGTGGTTGTGGTAGAGTGCAAGTACCACATTTACCTATGCTGTCATCTTGCCAGTAGACCACTGTCCTTTTTAATCAGTGAATTCACCATTACACCATTAGGTCTGGTCAGTCATCGAAGGGATCAGGGTTTTGTTCCTTAAGGCACATCTTTTCCACAACTACACCATTACAACTGAATCTTTTACCAATTAAGAATCATGTTTGGCTGCCTGTAATAGAAACTGGACTTTTTTGACTTAATCAAATAGGATTAATTTTGTCACACAGCAAGAAACTCTAGGACTGAAAATAAATTGTTTCTCTAAGCTGTGAAAATTCATGCTCCTTCTATAACTCTGTCTGGACATCCTTAACTGAAAGACTTCATCTGGATGTTCAAAAACTTTCTTTAGTGCATCATTATTGTGTCTTTGTTCCAGGTAGTTTAAAGGGCCAAAGGCAAAGGATAAAAGGAAAAAGGCAGGACCAGTTGAGTCAGTATTCTTTAAGAACAAACAAAAATAAATAAACAACAACAAAAATCTTTTTAGAAATACCTGCTTGGATGTTTCCAATGGTGAGAAGCATATCAGACAGCCACGCTTAGCTATAAGAGAGGCTTGGTTGTAAGAACACGTAACTGGAAACATTGCCACAAAAAATAAAATTACACTTTTCTTATAAAAATGGGAACATTAATTTTAGGCAGCTAGGAGACTATACATTAGGCAAACCAAGTCTGGTTTATGCAAAATTTCTCAGCCTAAGCTCTGCCTATTAGTGGCATAAAGGTTTCTGTCTTCATCTGAGCTCACCAATTTAAGTTAGTTTAGTCACTGCCAGTCAAAAATATTGCCTTAAAAAGTGGTCCAGAATTTTCACATCCTTATATTCCACTGACCTGCCTATTGCTTAATTCCAGTAATCTCAACATTCACCTAGCCTGAGCTCTCAGCAGCATGGCCATGTCTGCTGCCATGTAAAATGGACTCACTCCCAACCTTTGACCCATACTTCCTTCTTGTCCTTCCATTTTCCCATCCCATTATTCTCACTGAATCCCATCTCTGCCTTCTTTGTGATATGTAGGGGTTTTTTTTCAACTTCTCCCAAGTCTGGCAAACAATCAGATTTCTTCTAAATTTATTTGCCAAACTGCCTCTCTTACCTGTACGTCCTGCTATTACCAACATGGTGATCCACGTTTTCATCAGTGCACTTAATTAAGCCCCTCACCAGTGGACTTTCTACAGAATGTCTGTCACTAAGACCACAATAATAAGGTCATATGTTTTCCTGTGTCCCAATGCAGTATGAACCTCTACATGGTTCTATACAACTCTTAGCACTTTATCCTCCCAAACAACTAGGAATGAAAGGGTTGGGGGACCTTGATCTTATGCTGCCACTATCCCTCCAAATGCCTGAAATATACTCTCTTCAGTACATTGTGTGTGTGTTTATTGATGAATGGGAGTCGTGGAAGTTCAGGGAGCGTGCTCCAAGCAATGACTGAGTATAGGTTTAGGGGCAACATGATGGGCAGGAGAAGACAGAGGTTCTATCTTGTCCATATTAAGTATTTTCCAAAAATTGTGTATTCTCTATATTTTTCTAAGGAACCAGAGACAGTAAAACTGCTTTTCGTGTTACCACAATGCTTACTTAAAGCAATACCCAAAAAAGCCCAGGTGCATGAAAGGGTAGAGATCAAATTGGCAGAGAAAGGAGGAAAATTCCCAGGTAATTCCCTCCTGTTCCATATTAACAAAGAAGCCGTCTTCTTGTTAGGTTCTGGCTTCCCAGAGTTAATATTTTCTGATTTCAGGGAAAAAAACCCCACATATTTGACACATAGTGATTGCTTATGTATTACAATACAATGATGCAGGTACAGAAGAAAACATTTTATAAAATCGCAGAAACTCACAGACTCTTACCACTCCCTCAGGCCACAGATGCTATAAAGCCCCCCTCCTTGCACCTCCTAGATCTGAAGAATATGGAATATTGGGAACATTTTTTAAATCCTGAGAATCAAGTAGTTCACCCTTATTTTTCACAGGAAAAAACATAAATTATTTCTCAATAAAATCACAAGAAGCAAAGGATTCACAATAAAGAATAAACCTATGGCAATTAAAAATTGCTGTGACTTTTGGAGATGAAACTTCGTGGTACTGTTATTTAATGCTAGAAAATTCATTCTTATGAGATCTAGAGGACTCCGTTAGCATGGGCTGCCAACTAGAAATTACTCGAAATTTTTATTGCAATGGTGCATGTAGGAGGGATTTGACCTCTCTTTCTCCCAAGAATTCTTTTCCACAATATAACTCACTTTGACAAGACATTTAGAAACACGATTATACTTTAAATAATATCTCCAGGTTTTAGAGCCCTGTACCCTCTAAATTACAAACACTCAAAGAAATAAATATTTAGCTTCAAAACAAAATAAGTTTAAGACAATGTTTAGTAATTTTTATAAAAGTAATAATACTCATATATAGTGTTTATTGGGTATGATAGAGATATATAAGGTCTGTCCAGAAAGTATCCAGCCATGTACTATGAAAAATAGAAGCATTTATTGAAGAAGATACAAGATACAAGCAACATTGTACATAGGACAGTGACGCCTCAGTCCCCTTCAAAGTAGGCACCTTGGGACCTCATACAGTTCTCCCAGTCACCGTCAACTGCCCCATCATATTTTCCTGAATATCATCAATGGTCCGAAATCTCTTCCCTTTCGAAGGTGATTTTAGTTTTGGGAAAAGCCAGAAGTCACAAGGCGCCACATCTGGTTCATAGATATTGGTTCGAATGAAGTCATTAGCAACTGCAACACGATGTTTCTTCTGTGCTGGTAGCAGAAGCCATGGAATAAAATTTGCCACAACACATTTCATGAGTCAAAATCTCAGACACATTAGTTTTTGGAATTGCCACATCAGCTCCTAGTTCTCACACCGTCAGTCACTGATCTTTGTTGATTGCAACCCATACACATTCAACATTGTCAGGTGTTCTGCTTGTTGCAGACCTTCCCAAACATGGATCACTTTCAACAGATTCTCGACCACCTTTGAGGCATTTGTGCCACACATTTATTTGTGCTGCACTCATTTCATCATCCCCCAAAGCCCACCAAATCATCTGCATAGTTTCTGTGGAGGAATGTTCATGCATAATGCAAAATTTGACACAGATTCATTGCTCTACTCTCAGTCATTTTGAATGTGGTAGCCACACAGTACACATACTCACTTAACAGTGTCCACTGCCCCCACTGACTAGTACAGTGAAGTCATCATTGTTCACGCATGCACATTCCAATCCACTCTCCTTGGCTGCCAGGTTACATCGATGTCACACAACCATTCTTGTTACATTAATAATGGCTGGACTTTTTCCAGGCAGACCATTTATATATAATATTCTGTATATTTACTTTTCATATGCTTATGGAGACCACAAGACTATATAATTTTGAGATCTTATAAATTTGGACATAACAGGAAGAAAAAATTTCAAATAAATCTCCTTTAATGTTGTGTTTAGGATTCTAGTAAAGCTGGCAATAAGTAATATATGGAATCTGAATGTGTTCTATATTAGCAATAAGAGTGACTGAAAACTTATTGTTACCAATTATGTGCAGGATGCTATTCTAGATGCTTCTTTTTCTTGGGCCTAAAATAAATGATTTTATATATATATATATATGCATATGTGCATGTATAAATATATAAAATATATTCAATTATAACTCAAAACATGGAAAATATCGTGGAGGAAATGCATTTGTCATTTCTTAAGCTAGTTTCATGTTACTCAGGTACATATCATATCTGTTATTAAGTTGGCAATGGCTTATAATTATTCCAATATTAAAATTATTATCAACATTTTACACAAAAAAATTGACCCTTTACCCTTTCCTCCCTAGTCACACACACGCACATCTTTTTGCCAATGTGAGAGATGGTGAAAGATCATTATATGCTGAATTTAATGCACTTTGATAAAAATTTGGTATAATAATGATCACCAGTGCTACTGGCCAAGTAGTCCCAGCTTCTATCAGGCACATGATAGGGCTCTTCCTCCCTTCCCTTGGAATTCTCTGTTCTTGGAATCAGGTTGGCCTTGTAATTTATGTTGGCCAATCGAGGTGCTGTTAGTCATTGTAGGAAGAAATTTTTGATCTAATATGTGTTCATCATTCTCTCTGTGGCACAGCAATAGGCAAATACCAAGACATTGGTGTGCCATCAGCCCAGGGTACTTTACTGACCACAATAAGTGGGTATCCCTGCCAACCATGTGTGAGGGTTTGGCATCATTTTAACATTTTAAGCCATCAAGGCTTTCAGGTTTTGGTACAGCATCATATGTTAGCTCATTCTGACTGATAAAAGTCAGAACTATGCTGAACACAATCAGAGTTATTCTGAGATATATTTTATATTGAGGTAAAATTTTTGCTAAGGTAATCCAGAAGTATCTTTTCCCTGAATCTATTCAATTTGTTTGATGTCAGAAGAATCTGGATGTGTATTCTTGAACAACTTACCAGTTTAATACATTGAGTATTTAAAAGGTGGTCATTTCTTTTCTATTCAGCTACGATAAATGAATTTACCATCTTGTATTAAGCTTTCAACAAAAAATATCCATTATCTTATGTTCCCACTAACAAAATCTATGTAGGAATTCTTCCTGGTACTAAGTGTCCTCTTGGTCGGGGACATACCTTTGCTTTTAAAAAAGTGGTAAAGAAAAGTTATCATGTATTCATTAGCTAACTTTTAATATTTAAAGTTTAATTACCTTTTTATCCAAATTGCATTCGTAGGAAATTAATGAAAATATATTCATAGGTATCCTTTACTTCTCACACATGTCAAACCCTCAGCCACATCACCTGAAGTTCTTGCTGTTGGTGTTCCTAATTCTTGTAGAGACACTCAACGTACTGGTTACTTAAACTCTTGTCACTTCACACAGCCATTTAAAAAGTACACGCAAAACTGCATCCCAAGGCCAACTTTTGGCATCAGTTTAATTGTATTTTTTATGCTTTAGGAAATTTGTTTTATTTTGTTTTAGACAGGTGGTAGGAAATAGAACCCTTTATGTCACCGTAGCCTGTTTCTTAGTATACCGTTTAAAAACTGTGGTGGAGACACACAACGAATTGCATCTGGAATAAAGCGAAATCCCAATTCCCCTTCTCAGCAATTACATCGATATGTCATATACTTCCCACATGTAATATTAAACACTTTATTTTAGGTGTCTTTGTGCTTGCCACTTACCTTTATGCCTGAGAAGACATTTAAATTCCTAGTTATTGGCTTCACTGAAAATCATTTTTCAGGTATTCTAGTCCATATGCTAAATTCTATGCAACTACCACTATATAGTCTTGGTTTGTGTAATCTTCATTCCCTTTATATATGATTCATTAGCTCCTGTCTACAGGCCTTTCTTAAGCCACTCCATTTTTCCTGCCTATATTCTATATTCATTTCATCAATATGCTACATTTTAAATACTTCTTAATGTTCTTTATTTCCAAGTGCATTTTTTAATTAACCTTCCTTGGATACAAAGACATTAGACTCCCAGGCAGTACCTGTTTAAAAGAATTGCTCCTTAGTGTTAATCTAGTACTTCTCAAACTGTAATGTGCCCACACACCAGCTAGAATTTTGTTCAAATGCATATTCCACAAGCCCAACAAGCTCCCAGGTGATGCCACTGGTGTTGGTCTGAGAGAATACTTTCAGGAGTAAGGTGTTAATTTATCAGTATTCAACATCGCCTGGGAATAACAGAATCAATTATTCAAAATAGTTACTGAACATCAAGAACAACTGAAACATCAAACATTTCACAGTACCAGAGTCTGGTGACGGCCTGGTAAGAAAAGAAAAAACAATCAAGGTTCTCACTTTCATGGGATTTACATTCCAGTAAAGAAAAAAGAAAATAAATAATAATGTAAACATTTTTGAATTATAACAATAAAGTAAATACGATGATATATCCCATAGTGTAAATGGTAGAATATCTAGCTCATATGAAATATTTAGAGAAGAACTGAGGAAGTAGCGATTAAATAGTGAGCTGAAGGGAGTGAAGGAGTCAGTCATGCAAAGAGTGAAGAAAACAGCCTCCGGAGGAATGGTAAGTACAAAATCATGCCTGGCAACATCTACCGGGATTTGAAGTATAGAAAGGATACCAACACAGCTAAATTCTGGTAAGCCCTTAGAGGAGAATTGAAGGCAGACTCTTCAGGGCCCTTTAATTTTAGTAAGGCCTTTAGACTTTGAATTTTTTTTTTAATTCTAAGATCAATAAAAATTCACTGAAGTTTTTTTTTTTAATTTAAATAGAAAGTAATGATTTTTGTTTTGTGAAGAACGTAAGAGGGGAACAAAAGTGGAGATGTGGAGACTATTTAGAGAGCTGATTTAGGAAGCTATGTATTCATACTGGCAGTAGAAGTGGCAGCACTACTGGTAGCAGTAGCAATAATAATAATAGCAATAGCAGTAGTAACAGTAGCAGCAACAGCAGTAGCAGTACTAGCAGCAGCAGCAGTAGTAGCAGCAGTAACAGTAGTAGCGATAGAAGCAGTAGGAGTAGTAGCGGCAGTATCAGAATAATGAAGATCAGAGATGATGATGATTCAAATCAGGGAGTTGACATTGAGCCTAAAGAGAATAGGAGAATTACAGATATATTTCTGAGATTGGATGGACTTCTGATAAAAAGAACAATAGAGAGAACACCTATATGTTTTACTTGAGAAACCTGGTGGCTAACAGCACTGTTTACTGATGCGTGTAACACAGGAGTAAACCGGTTCAGGAGGAAAGACACCATCTCAGCTGCAGACATATAGACATGTAGAGATAGCAAGTGCCCATCTAGTGTACAAGTCTAAGTTCAAGGGTAGCTCCAAACTGATGATAGAAACTTCAGTGTTATTAACCAGGGCTCTGCTGTGTCACTTAGGAAGACAGAATAGAATAGAGAGAGAAGATCTGGCTTTGGGGTATGCAAAATTTAGATATTCAGAGATTTGAAGATCTCTCTTGCAAAGAATATCCAGGAAAATCACAGGATAAAAGTGTTTTGGGTTTTGTTCTTTGATATAACAGAGGTAGAGCTTCTATTTTAATAAAAGGAAAATAAAACAAAATGTGGGCATAATGCAAGTGGATTTATTGATGTAATGGAAGGCATCAGTTCTTTGATGGTGTCCATCTGTAAGACATTTCATCAGCTGAGGGAGAAAGAGGAGGCAGCTGGAAGGTAAAAACTGAATGGGGTGGGAGAGCTGGCCAGCTGTGTTTTGGTGGATCTGGTAAATATGTGGGTAAACCACTATCTTTTCATGAAAAAGTAACTTTTCCATTTACATATGGGAACCGTCTGAAGGAATTTTTTCCTTTTATGATGTGAATTCATGTTAACATGCATTATATTTCATACAGAAATTCAGTTATTCCTGCAATACTTAATTCAAATCACTTCCCATTCCCCAGTAAACAGCAGTGTCACCTTTTCAATTATCAGTAAATTTTATACATGTGGACCTGTTTTAGACCCTCTATTAATCAGTTGAGAACCTGCGTTTTTCACCA
Organism: Mormoops blainvillei; assembly: GCA_004026545.1. Classification (NCBI taxonomy): domain Eukaryota; kingdom Metazoa; phylum Chordata; class Mammalia; order Chiroptera; family Mormoopidae; genus Mormoops; species Mormoops blainvillei. Next base: position 20,900 of record PVJD01012053.1, on the reverse strand, counting down.
AAGTTTTCATTCTATATAGTCAAGACTTGAGTAAAACCTATTGGTATACCTTTAAAATACCAGGGATTTTACTGAGGTTGAGTATCTGAGTATCTGCACATGAAATAAATTGCCCCCCCCCATTATCTTCTCCAAACAGGATGTAAAGTAGAAAATACTAATGTGGTATGATAGAATTGATCCATACAAACAAACCTTGTATGCTGACAAGCGACATGTGGAAATCTTAAATTACAAAATAAACGAGGTTACTAATCCTTTAAATACTCCATTGCAAATGCACAAACAGAAACACCAGAAATAAGGCCATTCAAACAATGGGATCAACAAAGTAAATATCCATTATATTATAAAATTTCTGAGTTTAAAGCCATCAGTAAAATAAACAATAAATTGTGACACAAATTTTACAGAATATTTCTATAGAAAAAAATGACCATCTCTTTTTTTATTTATAAGCTATATAATAAAGATAATCCTTCATATCCTTTCACATCTGGGTCTATGTCAAATATCACTTAAACAATTCTAACTATAATGCAAATGCATTTCAGAACAAATTAGTTAAACTGACACAGTGCACTGAGGGGCATTATGGTCCATGTATGGTTTAATATTTGAAATGTTGACTCTTTATCTTGATAGTCAAATTCTATCTCACTTTGTTTTTATCTTCATGATTTACTCTGCAGAGTATATCACTTTATATACCTGACATCAAAACGAAAAGATAAAGTCCTTCAAAATAAAAATAATGACTATAGTGGACAGTTTTGTTTTGTTTTGTTTTTTTAGTTTTCAACAGAGATGAATAGGAAATCACAGTACAGTTACAACAAGCTTTTAGTTAAAAAACATGGTTGTATTAAATAGACATTTATTTGAGACAGATCAGATCTTTTGACAAGATGAAGTACAGTTGTCTTCTGTTTTGTCTAACTCTCTAGTGGGTAAATTTAAAGGGCAATAGAACTTTATGAGAATCCATCTCCTCCTGAAAGATTCTGGTCCCCAAACAAATGGAGTTTCTCATATATTTTCCATTTCTATTATGTTACCTTCCATTTCAGTGTAGAATTAGAAAACTGCCCTTCCAATCATTGATTTCAAATTATTAACTGCATATTTAAGCATGACCTTAATTTCACTCTAGGAAGTGTTTTTCTTTAATTTAAATTTTAAAATAAAATTAAGCCTTACAGTAAATCCAAGAGTAAAATTAATAACTTTTATTTTTGACCTATCTTTTCTCTGTATACCAAATTTCTTCTTCTTGAATCAAAGACTATACAACTGAATTTGTTTAAAATACAGTCTATATCTCTATTTTCTAACGTGCAAATGTTTTGTCAGTGAATTTGAAACTTATATGGTCCAATGAATAAGGATAAAGAAAGAAAAACACATAATGATCTTTTTCCTTATTTCCTGTCACTATAAGAATTCATATATTCCCTGGGTCTGCCTCTGCACTGAGACTCAAATTACTTCAATCAGATATTCTGAGCAACGCTATTGTTCAACAACATTTAGAAGGAGAAGGTGTTAATAGTTTCCTTAACCTCAGAGATCACTTGACTTCTAGTCTCATAAGTGGAGACTTGAGAGCTAAGGATCATCTTTACCAAGCCCAGCTCCCGAGAGAGCTTCTTCGTTCTAATCACTGCAATCAAAGCTCATATGATCACAAACTGAGTTTTCTGGTTTCCTAGCTAATTGGAAAAGCTTATTTCTAATAGTAGAAGAAGAATAGCAAAATTCCAAGACTTTTCTCAAAAAAAAAAAAGGAAATGCATTTAAATTTGGTCATTCAGATAAATTAGCACTGTGATGATTGATTTTATCTGTCAATATTTCTAGTCCATGGTGCCTGGCTGTTGGATCAAACACCAGTCTAAATGTTGCTGTGATGGCATTATTTTAGATACAATTAACATTTTTTATAATCTAAATGGATTTTTTAATTATTTTTAATTTGTGTTATTGATTATACTCTTACGTTTGTTTGTCCTAACTTTTCCTGCTTTGTCCTCCTCCACCCAGCACCCCCCACTCCCCCAGGCAATCCTCACAACATTGTTCATGTCCATGGATCATGTGTACAATTTCTTTGGCTACTGCACTTCCTATACTGTACTTTACATCCCTTAGGCTATTCTGTAACTACCTACTTGTACTTCTTAATCGCCTTACCTCTTCACCCATTCCCCTACATACCCCTGCCATCTAGCACCATCGAAATATTCTCCGTATCCATGATTCTGTCTCTGTTCTTTGCTTAGTTTGTTTTTTAGATTCAACTGTTGACAGGTATGTATTTATTGCTATTTTATTTTTCATAGTTTTGATCTTCTTTTCTTAAATAATTCCCTCTAACATTTCATATAATAATAGTTTGATGATGAACTGCTTTAGTTTTGTCTTGTCTGGGAAACTCTTTATCTGCCCTTTGATTCTAAATGATAGCTTTGCTTGGTAGAGCAATCTTGGCTGTAGGTCCCTGCTTTTCATGATTTGAATATTCCTTGCCAGTCCCTTTTAGCCTACAAAGTTTCCTTTGAGAAATCAGTTGATAGTCTTATGGGAACTCCTTCGTAAGTAATTATCTCCTTTCCTCTTGCTGCTTTTAAGGTTCTCTCTTTATCTTTAATCTTTGGCATTTTAATTCTGTTGTGTCTTGGAGTGGGCCTCTTTTCATCCATCTTGTTTGGAATTCTCTGTGCATCTTGGACTTGCATGTCTATTTCCTTCACCAAGTGAGGGAAGCTTTCTTTCAGTATTTTCTTCAAGTAGATTTCCAGTTTCTTGCTCTTCTTCTCCTTTTGCCACCTCTACGATGCAAATGTTTGACATCTTGAAGTTGTCCCAGAGGCTGCTTATATTGTCCTCATTTTAAAAAAATTTTTTTTTCTTCTTCTTGTTTTGATTGGCTTATTTTGCTTCCTTGTATTCCAAATCATTGATTTGATTCTCGGTTTCATCCACTTCACTGTTGGTTCCCTGTAATATGTTCTTTATTTCAATTAGTGTATCCTTTGTTTCTGACTGGATGTTTTTTATGCTGTTAAGTTCCTCACTAAGGTCCTTGAGCATCCTTCTAATCAGTGTTTTGAACTCTGCACCTGACAGGTTGCTTATCTCCAATTTATTTCATTCTTTTTCTGGAGTTTTGATCTGTTCTTTCATTTAGGCCATGTCTTTGTCTCTTCATTTTGGCAGCCTCCCTGTATTTGTGTCCATGTATTAAATGGTAGAGCTGCTATGACTCCCTGTCTTTGTATCATGGTCTAGTAGGTTTCCTGTAGGGTTTGTGGCACACCTTCCCCTATCACCCAAACTGAGTATTTGAGGTGTGCCCTTCATGTGGGCTGAATACACCCTTCGCTTGTGGTTGAGACGTGGTTGCTACTGGCAGGTCAATAGGAGGGATTTACCCAGGCCAGTCAGTTGAAAGGATTGGCTGTGACCACCGACCATCAACCTCTGCCCTCTATGCAGGGGCAGGGTGGTGGTGCTCTGATGTGGTCTGTGGCTCTCCACCGGGTGCGCAGGTCCTGGAGTTTTCCTTGGTGGTATAGGCCAAGGTCAGCCCCAATGGTGTTTTGCCAAAAGCCACTTTGCCTGACTACAAAGCAATCTGAGATGGCTGCTGCTTGTGCTGGGCTTAGAGATCCCCAGCTGAAGCCAAGCTGTGAATCCAGGCTGGCTGCTGCTACTTAGCAAGAGGGCCACTTGCTAAGAGGGTTTGGGGGCTCACTGAGGCCTGCTCTTCCTTGTTTGAAAGAATTTAGGAGGTTGCAAAACTTGAGCCAAGACATGCCATTCACACAGAAAAGCTACTGTTAATGGCTGTAAATTGGGTGGGATGACGCCTCAGGGGATCTCCAGGGTGGGGCAAACAGTATTAGCCAGGTTGATAAAGTCTCAGATATGGCACCCACTAGCCATCATTGTGGCTCTGCCCACCTTTCTGCCTGGGAGTAACTTGTCCCCCAGCTCTCACCTTTATGCCAGCCACTTTAGTTTCTCCCTGTATGCCACTGGTGCCTTTCAAGCTACTATCCTGGTGAGGGAGCTCAGAGGGAGTGAGTCTGAGTAAATTTGTGTGTGGATTCTTTAAGAGGAACTGCTTGGCGCACCAGTAGTTTGTCCTGCTAACTCAGTCCCCACTGCAGCCAGAAGTTATGGGGACTGATCTTCCTGTCACTGGTAGCCTGGTGTGGGGTTGGGACTTGCCGCTCCTGAGATATCCCTCCCTAATTTTTATCCATTACATGTTCATGTTCATGTGGGACCAGCCCATTCTTTGACTCCTCTCCTCCTACCAGTCTGGATGGATGTGGTCTCTTTATTTCCGTAGTTGTCACACTTCCATTCAACTCAATTTCTGCAGGTTCCGAGTGATGGTTGTTCTATAATTTAGTTTTAATTTTGATGTGTCTGTGCCAAGTTTACCTATGCTACCATCTTGACTGGAGTCTAATCATAAAACAACTAACATTTAAATCAGTAGACTTTGAATACGGCAGACTAATTTCAAAAAAATATTCTCATTCAATTAGTTGAAAGCCTTTAGAATAAAAAATGAGATGGCTAGAAGAAAAAGAAATTCTCCTGAAGACTGCAACATAGAAAATCTCCCAGTTCGAAGCTTGCTGCCCTGAAAAAATTGACTCAAGAATGTAACATCATCTTTCGTGTGAATTTCCAGCCTGCAATCTTGCCCTACTAATTTCATACTTGCCAGCACCTATGATAGTGTGAGTCAACTACTTAAAATGAACATATAAATTGCTGTCTCTCTCTCTATATAGGCATATACAAGGTCTGTCCTGAAGGTATCCAGCCATGTGATATGAAAAATAGAGACATTTATTGAAGAAGATACAAGATTCAAGAAACACTATACACAGGACAATGATGCCATAGTCCCCTTCAGAGTAGGGACCTTGGGACCTCACACAGTTCTCCCAATCACCATCAGCTGCCCCATCATATTTTCCTGAATTTCATTGATGGTCTGAAATCTCTTCCCTTTCAAAGGCTTCCCTTCCCTCTAGTTTTAAAAAAGTCAGAAGTTGCAGGACTCCAAATCTGAGCTGTATAGGCACTGAGTTACCTGGGTGATTTGATGTTTCACCAAAAAGTCTGCATGAGACAGGATACATGAGCGTGGGCATTGTTGTAATGGAGCTGCCAATCCTCTGTTGCCTATAGCTGCAGCCTCCTGAATCACCCAAATAGTTTCCACAGAGGAATGTCCAAGCTTAAAGTAAAATTTGGCACAGATTCGTTGCTCTACTCACTCAGTCATTTTGAATGAGGCATCCATACAAGACACATGCTAACTCAGTGGCTTCTACTGTCACCCCCCTCCACCCGAGCAGAACAGTGAAGCCATCATTGTTCACACAGGTGCATTCCAGTCCACTTTCCTTGGCTGCTAGGTTATATCAATGTAGCACAAACCGTTCTCATTATATTAATAATGGCTCTGGGCTTTTTTCTAAACAGACCTCTTGTGTATATACATACATGCTTTCCTTCTTAGCCCTTCACCTTCTTTTGTCTTTCTCAATCAGGCATTTCCACCTTGTTCAGTGTGAGCAGTCCCTTTTTCAAGATTTCTAGGGATTACCGTAACTTCGAGTTTATTTTTGCATACTTCAAGACCCATTTCCTTGAGTGTAGCCGAAGGAGTACAATCCTTGCATCCCAAATAAATTTTCCCAAGTAAGTAAACTCTCCCTAGATGGGTCTCATTTTCTGGTCTCCTTAATTGAATATCTTCAGTATCAGTGCAATCTCATGGACAGTCCCAGCCCTTCCAGTACATGCTAGATTTCACTGCTCTGGGATTATAGTCCCATTCCTCCCTAATCTGATTATCAGCTTGAAAGCCTGGAAGGATATAGTAGCCGCTTAATACAGAAGTATCTATTTCCACATAGGAGAAAGACCTCTTATCCCGGCTGGGTGGTTCAGTTGATTGGCACATAATTCTATGCACCAAAAGTTTGCAAGTTAGATCCCTGGCCAGGGCACATACCTAGGTTGTGGTTCAGTCCCTCACCAGGACATATGGATGGCAACCAATTAATGTTTTATATCACTGTTTATCTCACATGAATGTTTCCCCCTCACATGAATGTTTATTCTCTCTTTCTCTTTCTCTCTTTCAAATCAGTAAATATATCCTTCAGTGGGAATTACAAAACAAAACTCCCTCTAAGAATCTTGCAGTCTGGTGGGTAAATCAGAGTTCTTAATGAGAAAGAATGGGCCACTACTGCAAACTCAAAAGCTTCAGAGAAGTCTGTGAATTTAAGTATTTGTTAGAATTTATGCATATCTCTGTGTCCCAGAGGTCAAGCTTCCAGGTTAGTACAAAAAGCCTCTTGCCTTGTTAAACACTTGTTAATTTAACATTGAAATAATTCTTGACACAATGGAGTGATGAGGTAGAAAATTAACAAAAAGTAATTTAAATTCTTATAATATTTACTTATTTTTAAAATGAGATATTTTCTAAGCTTTTAATTAATATTTGGACTTTCCAGATACTGACTAATGCTAATAACTAATTTACTTTTTGACATTTAATTCCCTGATACTTAACATCATATTTATCATATTCAATACTATATTCAGGCTGCAGGAGGTTTAATTTTATTGCTAATCTAGATATCTGACAGAGAAGCTAAATTCTATTTTAAATATTAAAGTTCCTGATCAGTATTTGGTGTGGGTATGTCTTCAAGGAGTGGTTTCCACACCAGCACATAATTCTTGGGACACCAGCTGGGTATCCTACAGTTCTCCTCAATTCTGACACTATCTACATGGAGATAGCTTCAGATCCCACAGGTTAAGGGCTTAGTCCCACAAAGAGGTCCTACTTTCACCAAATTCAGATGCCAATGTCAAGTATGGATAGTCACCTGTGTTTCTGACCCACAGGTTAGAGATTGAAAGTTCCAAAAATCCCTTCCTTGGATTCAATTAATTTGCTAGAGCAGCTAACAGAACACAGAGAAACATTTTACTTACTAAATTACAGGTTTACTGTAAGTGGATATAACTCAGGACCAGCCAGGTAGAAGAGATGCACAGGGCAAGGTACAGGGAAAGGACACGGGGATTCTACGCTTTCTGAGTGCACCACTCTCCCTGCATTCCATGTGCTTACCAACCCACAAGCGCTATGAACCCTGATCTTTCAGGTTTTTATGGAGGTTTCATTATTTAGTCACAGTTGATTAAATCATCGGCAATTGTCAATCAATCTTCAGCCCCTCTACTCTCTCTAGAGGTCGAGGGGTAGGACTGACTGTTCTAACCTTCTAGTTACATTGTTGGTCTCCTAGACAACCAACTCCCCTTCTTAAGTGTTTTCCAAAACTCACCTCATTAATATAACAGAAGACGAGTTTATCATCACTCTGGAAATTCCAAAAGTTTTATGAACTCTGTGCTAGAGACACAGATAAGACCAAATATACGTGTTTTCTTATAAATCTCAATATCACAAATATATTTTAAGAACTGAATCAAGGAATAGACAAACAGTTAAGCCCCGACATTTGGTACTTAATCTCAAGTTACACATAATTAAAGATATTTTAACTCTATGAGATCATAGTAAACTAATTCAATTGATAAAGAACAAAATACAAGCACATTAATGAAGCAGTTTCTTACATTAGTCAAAAGAAATTGAATTGGGATTGGCAAAGAAAGATATGAGTCTCTATATTAACTTAGTCTCTGAGATAGAATAACAGAATCAAAATATAAATTAAATATTATGGCAGAAAAAATTCTGAAATTATTAAAATTTGAAGATATTTTGTACTATAGTGTTATGAGAACACTTTTAGAAAGAACATATATTGGTTATAGAAATGCAACAATACTCACTGATTACCATTCACTGGTGTTGGTTTCTGTTACAGAAACATTTATTCACAGACTTTTTTTTGTTTACTGGGATAAAAAGGAAATATAACAATAATCGTCCAAATACTTAGAAATGAATACCTATTAATCACTCAATACACTGAATCTGAATCGAACAATATAGATCATAAGGAATGAAAATCACAAATATTAATGACATTAATCATTACTCAGAAATCTAAAAATACAAAGTAATTATTTAGATGGTGAATAAAAAATAAAAATGTTAACTCAGTTTTTGATGTTTCAATACAAAGTATTTCAAGTTCACAAAAGATGTACTGATTTTTGGCCAATTTATTTATTTTCCTTGTGTACACCTGAGTTTTTTCAGATGAGTATCACAAGATATATAAAAATTGTGCTATGGTTAATTGTTAAAAAGATATTTTATTCCTCCAGAAATCAAGATATTTTACAATGTCAAAATCTCTTATAATGCATTGCAATAGTTATACAGTAATGTTACCATGTTGCCAAGGTCATTAAATCTTTGAATTTCCTCAGAAAAAGACTATTGCATAATTTAAAGGTGCCTGGAGGTAACTCATTTATATATTATGTCTGTACTTACCCAATACTAAGAATAACTTATTTGTCTGTTGGCAATTTGCTTTTCATTAAGCTTCATTTTTCTAAAGTTGATAGTTAAAATTATATTATAAAATGTATAAATTACCTTCACAATAATCCAGGAAAATATTTATCACATATCAATGTAGCACACATATAATACTAAATACAAACATCCATATTTGGATTTAAGCACAGGAAACTAATTCTAAATTCCCAAAAATGCCACAAGTTAAATTAGCAGTCCCAGGAAGTTAATAACTACCTCATTAAGGTGACTTTGAACATGCTCTATAACAAATTGAAATCGGTGACTTCATTCAAGTCTTTATTTGGGGGGGATAGGATTTTTATGCACTAAGTGTCTTATTTTTAAAATTCTTGAGGAAAATATTTAGTAATTTAAGAAATTATGGCAGCCACTACATGTCATATGCTACATGTCTTATGCTATAATTATGATATTTTAGTTAAAAACATTTAAATTGCTTATTGTGGTTTTTTACCTAAGCTTTTAATATTATGTGAAAAAGTAGTTGGTATAAGTTCTGCACAATTTTTATATGGTCGTTGAAGTCATATAAGTTGGACCACTATTACCTAGGTAAATTATATTGCCTAAGGTTATGTGATTAATTCCATATATGTGAAGATTATCATAACATTTTCTGCATTGTATTCCATGTCTATATTTGTAAAAAGCCTTAGGTAAGACCTCACATTAAAATAACAGTGCATGATTTTACTCCAATGTTTTCATATGTGAGATATGAGAATTTACATATTTTGTAAGATTATTCTTTCATTTCACATATGTGTCTGCCAGTATAAATAGAAATCCTTTTTTGAATGCAGGCACAATATAGTCATTGCCTATAAAACATTTTTTCTAGAGATACTTATGTGTTATATCTTAGTGAGAGTGAGTTTCAAGTTCTCCAGCATTTCATTGTAACTGAATTGATTTTTAATATCTGAAGCAGAATTTAACCAAAATATGTATGAATTCTGGATATAATATACTAATTTTAGAAAAAAAATCCTTTTTATTATCAGAAACTAATATACTGTTATCTTGGCTTTAGAATCAAAGAATGGAAAGAAAGATAAAGATAATTATCTGTTCCATTTTCTTTGTCTAGGTGAGACCACATTCAAACAAAACTAAGAAGTTTTCTTTTTCTTTTTGGAATAGGCGAGAAAACAGACTCACCACTCTAAAACATCAGTGTTTAGATTCAAGGACATCTAAAATCTTGCCTATTCATATTCTGTTTATATGTAACAGTATTTTACTGGACTTCACGAAAGGCAAAATAACTACTTTGTTTTGTGATCTCATAAAATAACTTCAACCAGTCTCTGAGGGATCCCCCAAACCCAGTTTCTTCTAGCTGCTACCCTGTTATTCATGAAAATGATAATTTAGCTTTACTTCTTCTTCTAACATATTTACCATCAAACTTCTTTAACAAGATGTCTTACTTCACAGACTCCTTTTCTTTATTTCCCAAGAACTCAATCTACTCTAATCTGTCTTCTGCTCTTATCATGCCAGTGAAATGGCTCTTGCTGAAGTCAAAAATGGGTTCCATGTCACTAAAGCCAATACACATTTATTGCAATCCTTATTTGCTTGACTTTTTAAATAATATTTATAATATTCAATATTTTTGGTATTGCCCTTCTTTTGGGAACCTTCTCTTTGTCTTGCTTTCTATGATAACCTATTTCTGATATTCTCCTTCTGTCTCTGGCCATTTTTCTCAGTGTATTCTATTTATCCTTCTTATACAGTAAATATACCTTGAAGTTCTTTAAGATTTTATCTGAAGCATGTTTCTTTCCTGTTATATTCTTTCTTTAGGTAATATCAACCACATTCATGGATTCAATGATTACCTATTATCTATAGCCTCTTCTAGAATTTTAAACCTTGTATGTCTAGCTATATATTCACCTTGTCAGTAGGCTATTGCATATGAAGTAGAACTTACGATCTTAACACTTATAACTCTTTCAATATTTTCTTTATCAATGAAATGTCATGGCCAGAAAACCAAGTACACTAGCCAGATACATGGAATAATCTTTGACATTGTCTCTTTAGTCTACACTCTCTCCAAAATCGTTTATTAATAACAGTTGCAGATTTTACTTCCTAGAAGTCTTACCAATGTTTCTGCTTCTCCCATATCTTCATTATAAATCTTATCCTTTCAAATTATCTTTTCTCTAGTCTAGCAGTGGTGCACCAGCTGGTCTCTTTGTCTGTTGCAATTCATTTTTTCTTTCACAATGGAGGCAGCGTCATATTTTCTAACTAAAAATTTAACCATATCATATGCCACCCACCCACACATTTAAGCATGTAAAAGCCTCTAATGGCTTCCCAGACCTTTAAAATAATCACCAAAATCTTACCATGGACTATAAGGTTCTTCATGAGTTCAGTGTTTCAAAATCTCTTTAGTTTCTCCTCTCCCTATTCCTTTTTTTCCCCTAGCTTCAGTTGAGTAAGATTTAGTTCAGTTTATCACATGTTCACAGTTCCCTTTGTTAATGATTCCCTTTAGCTACTTTGTTACTATATGTCACCTTTGCCTCCCTATTCTTTTACTTTTCAACAAATTAAAATCTTAACCATTCACTCCATAGTCAGCTCAAACATCTTCAAAATATCTCCCCTAATCCTTCATGATAGGTGGATCTTTATGATGTATGTTCCCTGAATTCTCTGTGTCATAGTTTCTGTGGTTTAAATTGTCAAGAGCCCTACACTAGGACATGAGTTCCACAGCGGCAAGGTAGGATCTGTGTCTCTTATGCCTGGAACTGTGGCTTGAGCACAGTGGATACTCAATAATATTAAATATTAATATTTTTTCACTCTGAATAAATAAAGGAATGAGCTCCTATATAAGCGCAACCCTGTAGCCCAGCTGAAGTGTCAAGTAAACAAAGCCTCAGGTTGACTTGCAGCTGGAATTGTCACAAGCACTGTAGAAATTATCAAATTGTTGATTTAGTTTCAAGTTCAACCAAGTTAAGGATAATAAAGTCCTTAGCATCTGGTTTTATTAAAGATCAGCCTGATCCTTCCAATCCAGTGGGGAAACTACTAGAGAGGAAAATCTTCCAAGTGTCGACTACAGACAAATTGCAAAGCTCTATGGATTGAGTGATGAAATGTTGCATTTATGCTAAATGGATGATAGGTCTAAGGAGTTATACCCAGTTATTCTAGAATCCAGGACACAATTACTTTTCAAAAAGCAATAGGTTAACCTCGAATACCTGAATATGTAAGACAGTCATCAGCCCATACTGTAAAAAATTGTGAAAATGTACAAGTTAAGCAAAATGACTGGGAATAAGAGCTGAGGAGAGCATTCTTATTTTGTTGCAATGATTTTTCATTAAATGTAATATAATCAATTACACAATGTTTTGTATGTGAAAAAATGGAAAATTCAAAGATCTAAAGAATAGTGTTACTTCCCTAATGGACTAATAAATTGTAGAATTTTTATACTTAGACCTGCTAGGACTAATTTGTTCTCCACTGATCCAAGATACATAAGCATAGCAAATATATATATAAATATTTAATATAATATTAAATATTATATATTTAAATTTTATACACACACTTATTATTTCAAATTCACTTATACCTATGTTGAATTAACACATAAAGTAGTGACGAGGTCCAGGTAAAACCAAGTTCAATCTACCAAGACTTAAGAAAGAGAAGGTACCTAAATATTTAACAAAGTATGTGAACTAAAAAATTGATACACACACATATACACATCTAGTCAGTTGATTATGCTTAATTCTCCCAATAGCTCTATGAGATGGATTTCACAAGTAAAGAATCTGAAGCACAGAGGGGTCAGGTAACTCGTCCAGTTCCTGACAAACCCAGAACTAATTTATTCTAGTGGCTATGTTTGCTTTACCCACCATCATAATACAATGCTTCTGTATTTCTGACACACATTGAAGTATTCCATAAGAAGCCATATATATATATATATATATACACACACGTATGTTTATGTATATATACAGTCTGCCAGAAGGTATCCAGCCAAGTAATATGAAAAATAGAGACATTTATTGAAGAAAATACAAGATACAAGAAACATCGTACATAGCACAATGGTACCTCAGTCCCCTTCAAAGTAGGCACCTCGGGACCTCACATAGTCCTCCCACTTGCCATCAGCTGCCCCATCATATTTTCCTGAATCTTATCAATGGTCTGAAATCTCTTACCTTTCAAAAGTGATTTTAGTTTTAAGAAAAGCCAGAAGTTGCAAGATGCCAAATCTGGGCTGTAGGAGGGCTGAGAGACCTGGGTGATTGAGGTTTCACCAAAAAACTGCATGAGACACGATGCATATGTAGGCACATTGTTATGATGAAGGTGCCGGTCATCAGTTGCCCACAACTACAACCTTCTGAATCATCCAAATAGTTTCTGTGGAGGAATGTATATCCATTGCCCTACTTGCTCAGTCATTTTGAATGCAATGTCCACACATTACACATGCTAATTTATCCCACCTACTGTCCACTGCCCCCCACCCCCCACCAACTAGAACAGGAAGTCGTTATTGTTGGGCATGAAATTCCAGTCCACTCTCCTTGGCTGCCGGGCTACATCGATGTCAAACAAACTGTTCCATGGTTGGACTTTTTCTAGACAGACCATATAATATACTGTTAATATAACAAGAACGCATTCAAAGTGACTGCATGAGAATGACAATGAAATCTGCATCAAATTTTGCATTAAGCTTGAAAATTCCTCTACAGAAATTATTTAGATGATTCAGAAGGCCACAGCTATGGGCAAATGGTGATTGACAGCTTCATCATGACAACATGCCCACTTGTGTATCACATGCCATGCAGAATTTTTTGGTGAAACATCAGATCACCCAGGTCACTCAGCCCCATTATGGCCCAGATTTGGCACCTTGCAACTTTTGATTCTTCTTAAAACTAAAATCATCTTTGAGAGGGAAGAGGTTTCACACCATCAATGAAATTCAGGAAAATGCAATGGGGCAGCTGATGGCAATTGGGAGAACTACATGGGGTCACTAGGTGCCTACTTTGAAGGGGACTGAGTCCTCATTGTCCGATGTACAATGTTTCTTGTATCTTGAATTTTCTTCAATAAATGTCTCTAATTTACATAGTATGTGGATGGATACTTTCTGGACAGACTACACACACACACACACACACACACACACATCAGAAAAGGAATATAGTTCAATAATATTTTAATGAATTTTTAAATGTTTTTAGATTATAAATTGGCTGTGAAACTGGTGAAAGGCAAAGAGAAAGTGTGTGTGCACATGAATATGAAGAAATAATTGGAAGTAGAAAATTTATGAATATTAACTCCAGTCCCCTTCACTGTGCAAAAGAGAAAACTGAAGTGTGTAAGTTATCCAACATTAAGCTTTCTCTGAGCTTGTGTGTATGTGTTAACCTACTACTGTTATTATAGGCATGGAGCTTATGAAAATTAAGTCTCTAGAATATATGTGCATCCTGAAAGAGCCAATGACATTCTGGAAGGAGCAGAAAAGTTGAAAGAACCCATTATTAACTGGTTTACTTTTCTTTGGTTGACAAATGAGAAAATATCAAAGAGAAATTATAAAACCCAAACAAAAAGATCTTTACCCAGACCTTTGGTATCTAGATAAAAAAACACTTGAGAACTGTCTCCTAAAACCCAAGAATAGTGATCCTGTTTAATTTTAAAAAGAAGTAAAAGCAGAACCTTACAGCTCTTCTTTTTATCCAGCGTATCTGTTTCCTACTAAAAATAAACAAGTAAACTAGTAAATGAATGGATGTAAATTGTGGCTTAATTTCCTTGCTATAGATCTTGTTGTCCCTTCTTTCTCTTTTGTTTTAAAATTCCCATGAAGAGGGTCTGATCTTATCAATTATTTATTTATTTGCTTATTTGTTTGTTTGTTTATGTATTCATTCATTTGTTCATCTGTTTGTTTTCAAGCACACAGCCCTTTTCCTTGAAATTGGTTAGGAAGACTATTTGTTTGTGTGTGTGATGGATAGTTAGAAAAAAAAAGGCAGAAAAATCCATAGCAAATTTTTTCTTTCTTAGAGAAAGTACATGAAATGTCTATTAGAGCAAAGTTAGTAGTGCAGTCTGATAAAGACACATGTTTTTTAACAGAAAACAGATCAGGCATAAGTTAGTTTGTCCTGATTTTTTACAGAGAGAGAAAGAAGAAAAGGGAGAGAACAAACACTCACTAGCATTATTAGGTGACTAGCAAATGGCAGAGAAGCAGACCCACTTACAGGTATACAACTATAGAATATAACATTGGTCAACATGGTGATGGGATTATTTATCTATCTATCTATCTATCTATCTATCTATCTATCTATCTATATCTCTCTATCTCTCTATCTATCATCTACCTATCTATCTATTCTCTGTTGATTTATATGTGGATATTTGTGGCAGATATGCCAAGATGAGGCTTGACACTGTATTCTTGCTTGTTACTGCACTACCATACTTTTTTACCTGTAGATTTATTTTATTTTTAAAAATTTTCATAACAAAGTGAACTGTGAAAACTGCCTAAATCATGAATAATTATTTGTCTATTTTGAAGCTAGAATACACAGCAAAAATAAGAGTATCCCTTAAAAGCTTGCAAAAATCAAGGATTTGATCATCTAATTTAGAGAAATGGGGAATTCATGATACAACTGGGTTAAATAGTATACAAAAACTTTGGAAAAGGATGCTTAGATGATAGAAGTGATTATAGATTCCATTCTACTTAGGGTGTTACTGTTTACAGGATGTCATTCTACATCAGGCCTCCAGTGCACATAGCCAAACACAATGTGAAACGAAAATAAGTTTATTTAGGTAAAGTTTTAGCTTGTATTTGTAAATTGCCAGGGATTAGGGTTGAAGATGTTCATATTCTCTAATTTTCCCCAATACACTAAAGAATAGAGATATAAGCCATCATGCTAAGGTTACTAATATGATTATTCATTCTATCATGTATGCTAACATCACATGTTATTTCTAAAACCAGTAGTACTAACACACATGAGATTAAAATCTAAAAATTAGACTAAGGAAAAACCTAAAATCAGTGTCACTCAAAAGATGTTGCAAAGATAAACTGAATGACTTACATTCTCATAAGTTTATATGATACATTTAAAAACAAGGAAAAAATGAACAACAAAATGTTCTATGTCAAGTACACAATGTTTTTATTGATATTTATCATATTTACCATTAACATTTCTATATTCTCTTTAAGCTCCTAGAGAAATCATGTTCTTTACCAGGTGATACACTTTCTATTCACATTCACAGAGTCTTATTACTGATTATGACAAAATATTGGCTCATTGTTTTAGATCAAGGGATGTATCCTTTACTTCTTTCTCATTCCTAGAACACCAGATATACAGCCTGTGTTTAATAAATTCTTTCTGATTGACGGGTGTAGATGACACTATCCGCATGGATCTATAGATTATATGGTACACTACTTATACATTTGAGAATACAGTCAGGGGAGATTGAAAAATCAATAGAAAAAGTGGCACTTCCATTAGGAAATAAACAAACAAATAAAAAACCGATTAAGCTCTTTCAGAATTGAGGTCCGCAGCTCTAACATGCTGGGAAAATACTTCTTGGTTTGTTTACCAAAGAGATTATGTTATTGAGAATGCTGCCAACATGTGGTTCACTTAATTTTTAATTTTTTTCTTCTTCAAGGCCAATTGATAAGACATATACTCTATCTCAGAAAAACTGAAAGAAAATAAAATAATAAAAGTTTTCTAATATTTATGTCTCGATTAAGGAGAAACTCTGAAATGACTTTTGCTGCCATTGGGGCCACTAGGTCTGAAATGTTCTGTGCACAGCTGGAAGTAGAAAAGAAGACAGAGGGCAAAGATCCTATCTTTTTATTGAGTTGACCTTAGCATCAACTGCTCATATGTACTGGTTTTTACTCTCTTTAAACATTCAAAATGTTTTAAGGTCTAATGGCTGAAAGCCTTACATTAATTCTTGGTTTTCATGTTACTTCCCAGGGTTCTTTTAATGTTTCTAAGGGCCCAGTGCTTTGGGCATGGTCCTATGTGAACTTCTTTACATCCCGCACTGTGGCTCTGAATCTGAGAGTTCCTATGACTTTGATTAAATTTAGTTTTAAGTCTCAGTTCTAGAAATCAAATCATCTCTCTCTACATATACTTCTCAGAGACTGTCATCTCCCCTGAATAATCAGTAACCCTTGAGGCAGAAGAAGACTGTAGCCCAGACCTGATTAATGGCCACAGCATCCATATTTCTGGCAGACTAAAGACAACATTTTGACCCAAGGTATGATTCAGTTTTTGAGCCCTAAGATGAAACAGCCCCCTGGCTACTTTCCTGAGAGCAAACAGAGGGACACTGAAAGCAAGCTTAGAACTGTCCTGAAGACCTGACAAAATGATTCATTATTCTTACCTCACCCCCAACCAATCAGCCCATAAGCATGACCATGAATCCCCAACCCAAGTGTCTTGTGATATAATCGGTAACTTATACATCACCAGGAGCTTGATCTTTAGAGTATAATCTCCCCTTCTCCATAGTGGCCAGTTCAATATTAAACTATTTTTCCTTTCAATATTGCCAACTCTAAATCATGCATTTCTTTGGACCCGTGCATGCAAACAGGTGAACTAAAAAAAAAAAAAAAAAAAGAAGTTTTGGGACAGTTTCTTCTACATTATTTTAGTCTTCTGATTTTGTTAATCCACTAACCTTGACCCTTACTTGGACATCCCACATTCTCTTCAGTGGTTATAGCATAGCCACTGCTGTAGCAGCTGTCCTAATTAGGGCACTCTCAGATAATGGCAGCCCCTCCACATGATTCCTAAGAAAGAAATCCAGCACCCAACTAATTAAAAACTCAGATATCAGCTAATTTTGTAACTTTTCTCCAAGAGCATTGAGTGCCAAACTAGTTGGATCTTTTTGCAGCCATAAACACAGGTTACCATCCCAGACCAGACTCCAGGAGCCTTATTTTCATGCGTTCCATATTGCTGAGAATTTGAATTATTATTAAAACATGAAATCATTACAGTAATCATTTTACTAAATTTTACTGATAATTGTTTTTATTCAAATCTTCCAGTTGCCTAAATAGTTAAGTCCAAAAAATTAAAAACAATCATTTACTCATGTATAGCGTACTGATAATCTTTTTAAAAGATACACCTTTTGTAATCTAATGCTATCCTTATTCTTAATTCTAATCCTGACACTCCTATAGGAATAATAGAGTGGTCATCATCTTTACTTAGATAAGTAAAAGTCTGTATCATATTTCAACTAATGTTAAGAGTCTTCTGTGTGTTATACGTTGGGGATACAGAATGTAGAAAATAGAAAAAGCTTTTTTCCCTCATGGAACATGGTAATTTACAAAGGTCTGTGATGTTATGAAAAAAGAAAAACTTTAAAACCCCTTACTTAAATTTCTAACTGACACAGACATATCTATATCAGACCAAGCCAGAGCACGGGACAGAACAGGGGCCAAATTAGGGAGGGGTGACAGAAACGCCGAAGGAGATGGGGGTGAAGCCGCTTTGCCACTGTGGCACAGGGCAGATCTCCCACTTCTGGGTTGAGACACGGCCAGAGGGTGATCCCTGTTTAGAGTCTGTACAGGCTGGTGAGGGTGGAAAAGCCCTCCATCCCCCAGAGCACGTGGCCGGGGGAGGTACTAACTTGCCAGTCTAGTCCAAGAAAAGATCCAGATTGGCTGGGAAAACTGAACCCTGGCAGAGCACAGGGCAGCTTGGGCCAGGGGATTTAAATAGGGGGAGGGTAGAGACTCGCCCCTTCTCTTCCCCTGGAATGCGTACACAGACTGAAGGCCAGAGCACTCTCTCGCATTGGGCTGCATGGATGGAACCCCTGCATGGCTGGGACCCCTGCATGGCGCTGTAGCAGTTGGCAGCGGCACCAGGCCCCCAGCATGGGAAGTTGTGCTGCGATGATGGTGGCACGGGCCAGTCGCACAGGCTCCAGAGAGTCTGACGCCAAAGAGCAGTCTGCCTAGCAGCCTGATGCTCTGAAGGAAAGATAAGAATGGAGAAATATTTCTGAACATGGTTTTGGGCTTCAGTCTACTTGGGAACAAATGTTTTATTTCTGTATTTTGCTGAAAAGAGGAGCCCGGAGCCAGGGAGTCTCCCGTTAGCCCAAATGGTGCGACATTTTAACAAGGACCTTTTCCCTTCATGATCAGCTTTTGTCTTATACCTGCGTTTGATGATGGGCAGCCAACCCCACTTTTGTTTAATAACCTAACAATCTTTAAACAATGCTTTCTACATCCTAAGTTGAATTCTCTCCATCACCATTTTGATGTTTTCTTACTTTGTACTTATTATGATAAAAAGTTCATAGAAATGTAAAAAAAACACAATTTTCTAATTCAAAATAAAATCAGATTTTTATAGCTTAAGAATGTTGTAAATGAAAATGAAAATTAATTTTTATTCTTCAGTTTATTATAAAATATTAACAGGTGTAGATAAGCAAAATGGAAATACTAATGTGTAAAATATCTACTATTAATTTGGCTCTACTTTTGCACATAATTTTTCATAAGGAGCAGGAGAAAAGTCTTTAAAGGGATGAATTAATAAGTAATGGAATAGCTAAATGGACAAAATAATATAGTCAGAGGAGTAATGCATTTGATTTCCAAGTTGGATATACAACTGCCAGATAATAAAGAGCTGACTATAATTATTTTATGGAGTTTAGATACATAATAAATGCATTTAATAATTATATAAGGAAGTGTAATTTCCAAATTACAGATCTATTAGATCAAGGTCATGGTCTGTTTAATTATAGCAACTTTTGTTTTAAGTGCTAATTCAATAAATAAGAGTGTGTAAAATTGGAAATTGTACTGCCAAAAGTATGATTAAATATAAACCTGTAAAAAGTGTAAGTGAAAATTATTACAATTTATTTCTTTTTACTAAGATGACTCAACAGAACCTGAATGATTTATACATGTTCAGAGGTGAAAGTTAGAATTATGAATCCACAAGATGAAGCCACCTACCATTCTCTTTTGCCTCATTTCATTCTGCCTGGAGAAGGCAAGAGAAACCCACATTGCAACTACTTAGAGATTTAGCCATAGTACAGTAGGTGTCCAGGTCACCCAAAGAAAAGTTTATGTAAAGTTAAAGTAAGATTTGGCTAAAAGCCAATAAAAAAAACATTTTGGGGTTTTCTTATGTGATTCTTTAAAATCCACTACATCTTACATCCTTCCTTGTGACACGTTGTTCTACTCAGTGTATTAATTTCAGCAAGGTCTGTATAGTTTATACATTTTTTATCGTGGTAGCTTGTTTCTGTGTGTGTGTGTGTGTGTGTGTGTGTGTGTGTGTGTGTGTGTGTGTGATGAGAAATGTAGGGTGAATGCTTCAATCTTCTGAGCTCTTGGTGGATACCTTAGCTCAAATCTTTTCTATCTTATTCAAGTCATATAATTATGCCAAAATACTTGAATCTTTATGGCAGGTTCTCTCTAGCCCCGCTTTTGCCTCCTTAACCTTCATTTTTTTTTCAGATTCCTGATTCTTTAAAGTGCTAACACTCAATTTACCTCTTAGTTTTGTATTCAGTCATAGTCCTCCAGTGCCTAATATATTCATAGATTCTTCTTTTGTAAGCTAACTGTCCTTCTCTTTACATATCTTGAAGCATCTCAAGTTGCCCTAGAGGTGTGTTGTATTGACTTACTTACATATTAAGATGTAAATTTAAGATCACCATGCATAATGTTTAAATTAACACATTAAATGAAATTGCCTAAAGCATGGTTCTTAAGTGTGTTTGTTTTCAGATCAACAAAATGAGATTGTAATTAACTTTACAAAATAAGGAAAGAAGTCATATATTTATTAAGAAAGTAAAATTAATTTGAGCATTTTAAAACCTGATTACAGGCCAACTGTAATGGTAATTTTTTTCTTTGCTCATTTTCTATTTAATCTAAAGTCATGAATTAATACCACCATACTTTTTTGGCCCAAAGTTTTCTTTTACCCTCTAAGTTCTGTCATTTTAAAATGCACACTTCCTATAACCTTTGTTTTGGCTCATTTCCCAGACTCATGTATCCTCCATGTATTGCTGCAGGTAATTACTTATATTTTTTATTTGATGAGTATCTCTGCCAAAACCATTACTTATTGATAATTCTAAAATGCTG
>PVJD01012052.1:0-42179 GCA_004026545.1 Mormoops blainvillei | reverse complement strand
CTTCTCCGGGGAACAAACCCCCCACCCCACCGCTTGCTTTGTGATGGGCTAAAGGAACCCAACGGGTCTGATTTAGAAAGAGGGGGTGGGGGTGGGGGAAATCGAAGCACCGAAAGGTTGCCGATAAGCTCAGGGTCACGCGGTGAGTCAGTGGCCAGGCCAGGAAAACCCAGGGGTTCTGATGCTGGAAAGAGAAGGCGGCCGCTGCTTCCCTGCAGATGATGCAGACTGCACACCCACCTGGAGCTGCGTGGCATAGTGCCCCAGCTTGATCTTCAGTAAGAACCCATCTTCCCCCACTTGGTGCTCGGCCTTCTTCTGCAGCTCCTGCACCAGGCCCTCCAGGAGCTGGGTGGCCTGGGCTTGGTCCTGGGGATTTTCCGGATCAATGGCATCCCTTAGGACAGGGCAGTAGAGAGAAGCCTACTGTGGTACCTCCTTGTCCAGGAAGTCAGGCACCAAGACGGATGTGGAAATCCCAAGGCTCCTAAGGACACTCCAGAGCCACAAGACTTGTTCCTGGCAACTTGACCGGCATCAGAGACTAGAAACATCCCCTCTCCCTTTCACTGTTCCCCTTTCCCAAGAACACTGCCCTTTCCTCACAGAAAGGGACAAACAGGGCCAGAACCACCTCAAACCACAAAAGAGGAGGCCTAAAGGCCAAGGGGCTGGGATGCCAGGGACCCGCACAGGGAGACAGGGCACCTACCATGGCTGGCTCTCGATCCACTGCGCTAAGTAGTGCCGGACCTCGATGGGGAAGTGTTGCCCATACAGCCCCTGCATCTGGCGCAGGGCATCTCCCTGCAGCTGCTGGGCCTGGATCCAGCCCGCCATGTCCGTTCACCTAGGGCGAGCACAGGGCTGAGGAGGCACCTCCCCAGCGGAGGCGAGGGCTGGGCCTGCCCCTGGCCCTGTGGTGCCCACCCATGCCTGGACCGCGGTCAGGCCAGGCCCCTCCCCTCCCACAGACACGCTTTCCTGTGCGGGAAGAAAGATGGTGAGGAGGGGAAGGCGCGCCCTGCCCTCCAACAAGGAACCTGCTGAGGCTTGGGGAGGGGCTCTCGAAAGTCAGGTGCCCTCCTCCTCTTCCTCTCCCCTCGCCCCACCGGGGCTTCCCCAGAGGGGTACAGCTAAAAACTGAAAGAGAAACTTGACGGCGGGAGGCCCACAGCCATCTGCTGAGGGTTTCAAGAATCCCCCTACCCTGCCTCGGAGCCCCAGTACTAATTTCTGGGAAGGGGGTATATTCCAGCCCAAAGTTACGCTGCCGACGGCGTCCACTGGACGGCTGGGGTTCTGCGGGCACGTGGCTAGTGTTGTTAAAAGAGGGTTGGGGAGACAGGCTCTCTTCGGCAGCTGTGCCCCGTGGTCTCCCACTGTCCAGCCCGACAGCGCCCCCTGCCCACTGCGGGCGAGGACGGCGCGCATCCACGCCGCCTTCCTTCCACTCGCGTCCCTTGTCCCTCGTCCGCGCTGAGCCTAAACTCCCTCTCGGTCGTGGGGACCATTCCCTACACCCCGCCCAGCCGTCGGGCTTTGGGTCCCGGGGCACGGGGCCGGGACTGGAGTCGAGTGTCCCCTCTCCGCGCGCACCGCCCGGGACGCGCTGCCCGGCCACCCACCTGGCGGCACCGAGCCGTCCGGCGGCGGGGCCGGCTCTGCGCCCGCGGCTCTCGCTCCCGGCCCGGGCTCCTGGCGGCTGCGGCGGCGGCTGTTACTACAGGAAGGAGCAGAGAGCAGCGATTTCCTCCTCAAAGGTCAGCTGCCTCCGATAGACCATACACAGCGCGCGAGCTCTCGCCAACACCCCTCCCAGCCTCTGTCGCTCCCTCCCCGCCTCCGCCCTCGGTCGCTAGCTCCCCCGCGAGTGCGCAGCGGCGGCCTCAGCTGGGCCCCGCGCGGTGAGGCTGGGCGGCGCCGGGCGTAGGGGCTGCCCCGACGGCGGGGTCCCCCGGGAGTCCCAGGCGGCTCTCTCCTGCGGCCCCGGACCGTGGCGAGCGGGAGGCTCAGGAGTGGTGGGGAACTGGGGTGGGAGGACCGGGAAATCCCGGGCTCTGGAAACCCCAGACCCAGGCCTCAGTTTTCTCATCTGTAAAAAGGGAGGAAGGAAGGGTTGGACTAGCTGGAGATGCCTTCCAACCCTGGCATTTGTCATCTTTCAAGTCTCTCGGCTAAGAGAGTGAATGAGTGTGCGTGTGTTTATGTGGGTTGGGGACACAGCTTTTGTGATTTCAGAGGCAGAGCCCTAGGAGGGGGAAAGACTGGGGATTCCAGCCAAGCCAGCTCATGCCAGGGCCCCACCCCCCTTCTTCCATTGCTCTACCACCATGCTCTCATCTTCTGCAGCTGAAACAGGAAAGCACCTCGGCAGTCATACGTTTGGAACCCCCCTGAGATTTCGCAGATAAGAAATAGAAGTCCAGAGAGGGAAAGGGGCTTGCCCAGTGCGATACAATGGGCACACAGTCTAGCTGGCAAACTATTATCCAGAAACGATTCTTCCCCTCCCCTCACCTCAGCCCAGTCAAATCTGAGTCTGGTCCTACCTTCGGAAAGGTGCGGAGAGGGCTGTCTTGAGTCCTCACAAGCTCTCAACGGCCTATAGGCCTTGCCAGAGTAGGGAACACCCTCCCTGAGCTTTGCCTGTGTCACAGCCCCTCCCTCAGAGCCCCCTTGGGGGTCTGAAGAGTTGGGCAAGGCTGGACTGGAAGTCTTCCATCCCCTTTGCCCAGCTTCCCTCTCCTCTGGGCCTCCTTCTGCCTGGCAGCTGGTATTGGCAGCGCTGAGGGAGGGGCCAGGCTGGCTGCCTTCTTACGGCCCAGCTGGACCAAGACTTCTGTCCTGGGGGGGTCATTCTCTCCCACCATCCCTCCCTAATGCCTTTGTAGACCTGCCCCTTCCCCTCCATTCCCTTCCCCCTCCACTTCCCTCCTTTCTTGACCCTCACGATCGTCCCACTTTCATTTTTTTTTTACTTCAGAGAAAAACTGAAGTTGAAAGCTGCAGAAGCTGGAATGTCTGGGTTCCATACGCACTCCCACGTGTGGTCGCAGTCTTCGTTGACAGGATCACAAGGAAAGGAATGGAGAACTGTAAGGGGGTTCGCGGCGGACTGAGGAAACCTTGCTCTTCGGATGTCCCCCAGGGCAGCCCTGGGAAGGAGGAAGCACAAGGCCTCTCCCTCTCTTCTCCCCGCACTCTGTGCAGTAGGTTTGGCGGGGAGGCTCAGATGCCCAGAGCTGGGGGTCGCCTGCAATGCGACTCAGTGTCAGAGCTGGAAACAACTATAAAGGCGATTTTACAAATGGGGAAACAGAGGCTGGAGAGGGGAAGTGACTTGGCCAGCGTCACGCAGCCTGTCATGGGCAGATCCAAACCCACTGCCACATAGAGGGTGGGACCAACATGGCACCTGTGCCCTCCAGCCTCTCACTTTGAGCAGGTGGGTAAGTCCGCCATGGGGGCAGATTCCTTGGATTTCCAAGTCCCCTGAGTCTCATCTGGAGGGCAGAAGACCATCCTTGCTGTGCACCCCCATCTGGGCATCTGGAGAGGATGCTATGGGGGTGCCAGCTCCAGGGTGGGAGCCCTGCCTGCCTACTTTCAGGCAACACCCTCTCCAGCCTCCTCCCAGGGCTTTCAGGGGCCTGCTGCTCTAGCTGGCAGCCCCACCCACAGAACATCTGGCTGGGCTGGGCTGAGCTGGGTTAGGGGTGGGTAGTCCTGGTCTCTGAAAAGCGAGCACTGAGATGCCAGTGAACAAAACTGGAGGGGTTGGACTAAAAGGATGTGCCCCAGTGCCTTCAGAGCCCCGCTGTGTCCCCTTCCCCACTTTGCGTCCAGCTGTTTCCCTGGTCAGACGTCGGCTGTCCCTATGTGGCCTCTCGGACTGAAGTTCTGGAACACAGTGCTCATCGCACGAAGTTTCCTCCTCTTGCTTTTTGATTCTTCTTCTCCTTTTGATTCTCTCTCTCTAGGTCTCTGTCTTCTCTGATTCTGCCTGGGCTTCTCTCTATTTCTTTGCGCTTGTCCTTTAGAGATGCAGTGGGAAGGGGAGGAGCTTTGGAGCTTTCCCAGGATGGGCAAAGGCCACCCCAGGGAGTGGAAGAGGGAAGGGTGTCAGAGTTGGGCTGGGGGCAGAGGTGACTGTGGTCACAGCTCCGGATAACACAACTACCCAGAAATGGCAAATTTGGTGGTTTTTGGTTTTTTTCTGTTTTTGTTTTTTGCTTTAGTCCCCTGGTTTGGATCTCTGTTATTTCTCACTATAAAGCACTCTGACGGTTTTAGGGGCCCAGACTATAGAGGAGAAATCTCGCTGTGGCCCAGGGGATGGGGTTCAGGAAAATCAGAAACTGCCCAGGATCTGGACTGAACTGGGGTCGCAGGATGGCCTCCTCTAACTACCCCTCATCCCACTTCCGAGTCGCAGCGTTACATGGGGAATGAGGAAGGATTAAAAAATAAAAAATCTTACGGATAAAAATAAAATAAAATAAAGTACTTTTTAAAAGTCTTACGGGAATACATTCCCACAAAGAAGACTGACCATATTTTATCAGGAACAATAATGATTCCTGACCTAATCTATGGTTAGCCGAGTGGGCACATACCCAGAATGGGATCGTGGCGCATCTCTGTACAAACGTGTTTGCGCTCTTTGACTCAATCATCCTTGTAATAACATTGAAGGTAGGCAGGACCAGAATCAACCCCTTTAATTGGTTCGGGAAAGAGACCTGTCCGCAGCTGTCTGGCCAGGAAGTGCACAGCAGGCTCCAGGATCCAAGTTGCCTGGCGCTGTGGGAAGGGAACTCGGTACAACCTTTCTTGACGTCCCTCAACCCCAACACGCATCCGCAGAGTGAAGATGTCTCCTTTGACTGGGCTAGCCCATGATTGTTCTGTGTCGCTTCATGTGGCACGGCCACCTCCAAGTCAGTCCAGGCCCCTGCTCTGTGCAATGAGGCAGTACGACTTGTGTGTTGGTTTGCGTTTAGGGAGGAAGGGAAGAATTCGTCCAAGTCCCGTTTCTGCCCTGTCCTTGAAGACCAGCAGACAAGGCCCTGCTGATGCCAGTACCCTGGGAAGAACAGGTGGAGGTCACCTTGACCTAAACATCCCTGGGGAGAGCAGAGGGACATGGCACAGAGATGCCTTTGTTTCCTCTGCTGTAAGTCCCTTCTTCAAGGAGAGTTCCTGTTGTGTGGGAGCCAGAAGGGAGGTGGGGTGGAGGTGAAGAGCCTTCCCAAGAAAGCTGGAGGTGTTCCAGGAAGGATCTGTGTGTCCAGCAGAGAGAGGAGAGCTGAAGCCCTTGGGCTCTTAAACGTCCTGTTTCACCCCCGCCCCCAACCTTGCCTCTACTGGCACTGTCCACCTCCACTCCAGCTCCGGCCCCCAAAGGGACTGGAAGGGGCCGCAGTCCCATCCTCAGCCTCTACCACAAGGCCAAGACCAATATCCCTGCCACTCCCTGAGTCTCCTCACCCTGGTGCCTCCTGGTAGAAATGCTGCCACGGTTCTTGTCCTTTAAGACAGGGCAGGGCCAAGTGCGGGTGTGTGTACGCACATGGGGAGGAATTTTGTGTGAATTTGGGGCAGGGGAAGGAGCTGCTGGGTCCTGGGGGGAGCCTGTTCCCCCTTCCTGCCTCTGTCCCCTTTCCTCTACCACTCTTCAGGGAAGTCAATTTACAGTGAAGTCACCAAGAGAACACAAGGCCATCCCGCCTGAGGCATAGCAACTGTCCTCCGTTTCTGGGAACAGAGTAAGAAGAGGTGGGTGGGACTGACAGGTGCCGGGGGCGGGGCGGAAATCCTGCCTTCCTTTGTCCAGTGGCCCTGACCACCTGCCTGGGGAGAGATGCTGGCAAGATCTGGGGGGACGTGGGGGCACTGCGCAGCATCTGGACTGAGCACGCAGTTTCTGACTAGGCAGGAGGGCAGGGAGGAAGGAGCCTTGCTGTCCTGAGGAGGCCCGGGTCTGATCTTGCCCCCATCCTCATCCACAATGACTGTCGGGCCCCTCTTCCCTCTGAGCTAGTTTCTTCTCCTTCCAACCTAACAGGAAAGCTTTTGTGGCTCCCCTGGCCCAGCATCCAACCTCAAGCCCTCTGAGGGTTGTGTGGGAGAAGGCCGTGCATCTCCTTCCCTGCCATCCCCCACCGCTCAGCCACTCTCCTTTGTTATGACTGAGGGGGACTCTCTTCTCCCGGGCTCTGTTTCTCCTTGTTCCCTGGTTTCTTACTGCACAAACCCACCCGCATCTTCCCTGCCCTCTGCCCCACTCCAAGCCTCCAGAATAAGCTCCCCAGCCTCAGGAGCGAGTGGAGAATATGAAGTCGAAATGAAGAGTGGGCCAGTGCCCAATCCCCTCCTCACGGGCTCCTGGCCTCGTCTTCATTTGCTGCCGCCATGCCCCTGCCCCGCACCAAGCATGGGCCTTCTCACCACCCCGGGCTTCAGCCAGGCAGCTCCTCCGGAAGCACTGGCTTCTCTCAGCTCCAAGCCTTTTCCCCCTCCATTCCCCCTACCTGGAATGCCATTCCTCCCTTTGCCACCTGGTCACAGCCTCCTTAGGGTCAGTGTGGCACAGAGAAAAGCACAAAGGCTCTGAAGTCCTAAGGACCTGGTGCGAATGCTGGCTCTGCCATGTGACCCTGGGCACAGAAATCTGCCTCTTTGAGCCGAGCGAGCCCCTTTATAAGGAGGAGGGCCCGACCAATCCAGTCCCCGGATTGCTGTGAAGACTCGCTCCAGTGCCTAGCACATAGTAGGTGCTCAGGGACCTTGGGCAGGAGAGCTAGGCGTTTTCCGCGTTCCTGTAGCCTCTCTGTTCCACTGTGTTGCGGGCCTCTTTGAACAGCTTTAACTAGTAGCCTAAAGGGGTGCGTCCCAATGCTTGGTTCAAATTAGAGGCTTCGAGTGGTTTCGTAGATATTTGTTAGATTAATGAAGATCTCTAAATCAGCTCAGGGCAACCTCAAACTCTGACAGTTCAGAGAGTCCCTTGCACTATGCAGACCTCTGTTTCCCTCTCATACCTCCTGACCCACAGCACCCAGAAGGTTCTTTCCTCTGTCGCCGTGGCCTCTGCCTGCTCTAGTCCTACTGACCTGCTTTTCTGCTCATGGCAGCAGCAGCAGCAGCCTCCTCTTTGCCTGCGCTGGGCTGACTTTTGAGTTCTTAAACCACCAGGCAAGCCAGCAAGATGGTGGCTGGGGTGATACCGGGCTGCCTCCTCTGTGTCAGCCCCGCCCTCTCGGGATAATGCAGCATCGCCCCAGGAGTCTGGAAGAAGAGGGCACAGTGACCCTGTCCCCGGAGGTAGGGAGTTGGAGGGGGGCTGGGGCTTTCCAGGGAGCCACCCCCTCGGCTCTGGCTGGAAGGGAGCCCAGACAGGTTAAAAAGTGAAAAAAATGTTCGTTTATCAAGTGCCTTCTGCAAACCACACACGGTGCTTAGTTACTTTCATAATCGCTCTCTCTACTTTTTCCTTTTAAAAATATGTTTATTTTCCTAATGCTTTAATAGGTAGTACAGCATATGGTACAAAATTCAAAAGAGTCAAATGGATATACGGTAAAAAGTTAATCTCTCTCCTCTCCTGTCCCCGGTTCCTTCCTCAGGGACAACTACAGTTACTAGA
The DNA here is from genome assembly GCA_004026545.1 of Mormoops blainvillei. NCBI lineage: Eukaryota > Metazoa > Chordata > Mammalia > Chiroptera > Mormoopidae > Mormoops > Mormoops blainvillei. The sequence continues at coordinate 34,528 of PVJD01012052.1, read as the reverse complement.
GTCTTGTGTGTACTCCCAGAAAGATTCTATGCGTTTACACACACATCTAGACTTTAACTCCTATGAATTACTGTGAGGGAAACTGAGGCCCTCTGAGAGGTGAAGTACTTTGACTAAAGCCACATACCTGGTAGGCTGGCAGAGCTGGGATTGGGAACCAGATCTAACTGTAAAATTCAGCTATTTTCACCACCTACCCCCCTGGCAGGAATGAACCCTGGCACTAGAAGAGCACGTTCTGAACCACTGGTGATGACAAACCTCTAGTCTGAGGCCCTGGGGATCTGGGGTCTCTACCTTCCTGCCTGTTAAGTATCCAATGCCTCCTCCTTGTGGCTCCAGGGGCCTGTACCAATGTAACAGGGAAAAATCCTACCCCTGCAGAAGAAGGGAAGTTCCTAGGTGCCCACCCTTGGCTACTGTGTGGCCAGTGGTCCCCCAGGGCCAACCTGATTCCTGGGGTCCAGAGAGGTCTGGAGAGGGAAGCTAGATGAGTATGGGTCTCTGGTTAGAGAGGATTGTGGTTGTGGTTTCAATGATATTTCCAGAAAATGGCTTCATGACCTCCCTGTGGCTGGGTAGGGCTAGGGGAGAATGTGAAGAGGATGACCTGTTCTCTGTGGCAGCCGCATGATTGTCCATGGGAGCAAGGGAGGGAGGCTGGGGTCAAACTCCGGCTGAGGATAAGTCAGAGTTACGGTCAAGGCTGCCCCTCTTCTGGGTCAGGCTAGCATGGTCCTGGAAATGACAGCAACACTGTCCTGTGGACACTGCTTCATCTGCAAGTATGCCTCTGGGACTCCCCACCCCCCAAAAAAATATTTATTTATATTTTTTAAAAAAGATTTTACTTATTTATTTTTTAGAGAGAGGGGAAGGGAAGAAGAAAGAGGGGGAGAGAAACATCCATTGGTTGCCTCTTATATGCACCCCAACTGGTGACCAAATCCACAGCCTAGGCATGTGCCCTGACCAGGAATTGAACCGGTGACCTTTCACTTTGCTGGACAACACCAATTGAGCCACACCGATCAGGGTGCCTCTGGAACCTTTCTATGTGGGCTCGCTGTAGGATCTTCCTGGATTCTAGCTCCCTGTTCAATTTCTTTCTTTCTAGGACTCCTTATGTGTCATGTCTCAGTCTGGTGTCCCCTCAACATAGGGGATTATGCCCCTGAGGTCCAGGAGAAGAGAGTTGCACCTCATCTGAATTGGCAGGTAGGTAGAGATAAGTATTGGACCTTCTTTCCTGTCTCAGGTTGACAATATTCTTGTTTTGCTGAGGTAGTGACCCAGAACATTCTGTCCTTGTCTGTGCACGCAGCCAGCCAGCTCTATCAGATACCTAGTGGTCAGTCAGATATGTGCTAGAAGATGAAAAGTAAAGAGCCTTCCCTTCCCTGCCCTCCAGGGCATTCAAACTAGCACCCTGTGGCACAGCAGCTGGGACAACTGGACTGAGTCCTCACCCTGACCAGTGCTAAGAAGAGGGGTGCCAATCTTAGCATTTACTAAAAACGGCTCCATAGTGCTTTTCAGCCCTGGAAGCAGTTTATATGCATTAACTCACCAGAATGAGTTATTACTGTAATGTGGCCCTATTACTGTAGCCACATTATACCGAGGAAATCAAGGCAGAGAACTTGCTCAAGGTCACACAGCTCGAAGAACTCACGGTGAGCCTGGTTTTAGAGTCTGGGCTCTTAGCTCTTACACAGTCCTCCTGGTTTCCATTTCTATTCCTAGAGCACAGAGTTTGTTCCTCAAATATTTATTGGGTGTCTGCTCTGGGCTGGGCATGGGGCAGGAGTTTGAGGGGGAATGGGATATTGTGTCTGCCGTTGGGGGTAGAGAAACATGTAAACAAATTGTCTTTCAGCACGCGAGGTGCCATAATGGAGGCACGAATGTGTGGTGGGGAACAGGAAGGGCGAGGTTCTTACTGCCTGGAGCAAGTGTCACCAAAGGGCAGACATCAAGAGGACAGGAGGACATTCCAGGGGGAGGGAACAGCATGTGCGCAGGTTTGAAAGCTTACAAGAAAGAGAAATGCGGTGTGCCCTGGTGTCGAAACATCATGGACAGTGACTGTCAGAGGGGTTGCCAGAGAGCTCAGGGCTGGAGCTTCCGTCCAGCTTCCTGCTCAGGCCTGTCCTGCTCCGGCCTCCAAGCTCCCTGCACCTACTCTGCGCAAAGCGCTGTGCCAGGTGTTGGCCCAGAGTGTGGGATAGAAGCAGGAGCCTGGGTCAGGGAGAAGGACTTTGTGATCAGCTACAGACACAAGGATCTTTGTGGCTGGTGTTATTCTGGAGGTGAAGGGGAGGCTGTTGGGAAGAGCTGCCAAAGGAGGGTTATGGGAGAACTTGGGGACTTGCTGATCTGGGTCATCCCTGGACAAGAAGATTTTCGGACATAGAGAAGGGTATGTGTGTATGTGTGGGGTCCCTCTCCTCATTCTGCCCCTGCAGCTGGGGCTCTGGAGATCTGACATGCCTTGCTTTGGTGCTGGCCCTTGGAGGGTTGCCAGGGAAACCGTTGGCCAGCTCCTGAGATGTACCCAGAGGAGAGGAGAGTGGGTGACTCAGGCTGCCTTCTCAGACACTGCACCCCCTCCCCATCACACGGAAAAGGGTCTCAGGGACCTCTTTCCCCTGGACTCTACAGCAGCGATCCAGCTTATTCTTCCTTTTTTGGATAGGGCAGTCAGCCCCTCCCGCAGCTCTGACGGGTGGGAGCTAGCAAGATTCCCCAGGGAGCGAAATGGCCTCAGGCACCCCTGTCCCCCATAGATTCACTCTGGAGCAGTAGACGGATCCAGTTGGCCTTGGTGAATGTAAAGTGCTACGTCCACCCAGGCTTTCCGCCATCTGGGTGGTAAGCGGCAGGGGCCCTGGCTGAAACGCCCTCCTGGGAGCAAACCCGGGATAATTATTGATGGGACAGCGGCGGACTTCTGACCTCGGCCTGGGAGGGACAGGACCCAGAACGCGGGCCTCCGCCAAGGGGGAAGAGAGGTGGGCGGGCGGCGGAGGGGGGCCAATCCACGCGACACACAGTGACCACAACAGTCTGGCCAGAGCCCTGCTAGTGGTGGGCGACGCTAAGCAAAGCAGCATGTGCTCATGCCCCGTGGGACCTGGCAGGGGGGCCGAATGGGGAAGCCACCCCCGCTCGGCTACGAGGGGCTGCGCGCGGCGCCGGCCCCCCGGAGCGTGCAGCCACCCCGGGTGCGCGGAGCGGGATCCCGATCCCTGCAGGGTGGCCGCGGAGGGGGTGCGAGAGACCGCGGGGCTCGCGAGCGCGCTCCAGGCGGAACCAGGAAGCGGCGCGCGCCGGCGCGGGGCGCGCTCGGGCTGGCGGGCGGTGCGCGCGGCCGGGCTCCCCGCGCGCGCGCGGCGCGCGCGCCCCCGTGGGCCCCGGCGCTAGGAGAGTCGGCGCCCGGAGCCGTCACCCGGGCGAGGATCCTGCGCAGGCGACTCCGTGCGGCGGCCCGGCCGAGAGAGGGAGTGAGCGAGAGGCGGGCGGGAGACAGCCGCTGGCGCCCGAGGGACCGAGCGAGGTAGGAGCTGCGGGACCAGTCCTGGGCTCGGGGCCCGGGGGAGAGACCGGGGAGCCCTCCCGGGCGGGGCCCCGCGCCCCGGCCGCCGAGACGCCCGGCAGGGCCGCGCGCCGCCATCGCTCCCGGGCAGGGAGGCGGCCGCGGTAGCCGCGCGCTGGGTGAGGGGCAGTAGTGGCGGTGGGGGCGAGGGACCGGGGAGCGCGAGGGGCGTCGTGTGGAGGCCGCGGCGGGCGGAAGGTGTACAGCAGAGGCGGTGCATGCGCGCGTGTCTGGGGAGGGGGGTGTGAGGGACCGCGGCGCACACCCCTGAGATCCCAGGGGACTGCCGTGGGCCACTCACACTGTCGTGGTGCAGTTCCGAATAGCCCCCTACGTCTTCTTGCTTTTCCTCCTTTCAAAAGAGGTATCTGCGACTCCCGGGGTCGGGATGAGCCCGGGGGTGCCCGATGGGGTGGGGGTTATTAGCAAAGCTTCAGGGAACAGTGCCTTATAAGGAGGCAAGGCAACAAATGCGAACCGTGCGGGACCCCACATCAGGACCCGCCAGGCCTGGGCTGCTCGTGCGTGTGGCAGTGGGATGCAGCGCGCCCTTTTTTCCTAGCCCAGGATAAAGAGTAAAAAAGTGCTCCTAGTGTCAGGGTAGATACAGAGAGTTGGAGGAAGGGGAGTCGAGTGTCACAAAACTCGTCTGAGGCTGAAGGAATCTGGCAAGATGGTAAGGCTGATCAAAGAGGAAAGAACTTGTGTGGAGCAAGAGGCGAGTACAAACACTTGTAGCCAGCCAGCAGTGATGGAAAATGCAAAGAAGAAAAACAAGTACCAGCTTTCAGGAAGATGAGATTAATGAAAACCACAAGAATTTTAAAGGCAAAAAGAGATAGCAATCTTCTCTTTCCCAGAGCCATGCCCAGGTTTTTTTGTTTTTTGGGTTTTATTTTTTTCCTTCTCGTCCCCTGTGATCCTGTCATAGCTTTGTATAAAATAAACAGTGCTAAAAGCGGGTCATAGAATGTTAGATCTGGGAAGGACCCCAGCAACTAGGCAACATTCTTTGATTGTACAAATGAGGAAACTGAGGCCCAGATAGGTGGAGCAAGTGGCCTGCTCCGTGCACACACAACGGTGTGGTGGTTCAGGGACTGACATGTCGGCCTGCGCATTCTGCGCTAAGTGCTCTTCCCAAAGCACAGTGAAGTAGTAGATCTTTGCCTGCGTACAATTTCATAAATTGTCTCTGGGATGTTTTGGGGGAATACCCTTTGAAAGGCTAGTGTGTCACCAAAGTGTTAAGCTGATCTTATGTCTTTTTTTTCAGTTTTCAAATGGTGTTTATCATCTGCTTGTATCTTAGGTTTCCAAAGCGGTTGGATGGCCGCCTAAGCCATAATGAGCTTTCAGCTGTTGGGTGTATTGTCTCAAATAATCTTGTTATCGTTGATTAAGATAATGGGACTTTGCCTCGTTTCACAAGGTTCTTCTATTCTTGTACATTTGTTTATAGTTACTTGCTATAGTTTTTAGAAGAGGGTATATTTTATTTCATGTGCCTTTCGTATTTTTTAAATTTTATTTTGTAACGCTATGAAAATTGGATTGGTTCTGAGAGTTTCAAATGGATTCCACCATTTGAAGGTGTATTTTTAAGGCTCTGATGTTTTTGTTTGTTTTGGTACCAATTTCCATCTCATGGAAGATCACAGCTGTTAGAATTGAGGGTATAAATGGGAAGGGGGCTGCTGATTTTCAGAAAAATGTACTGTGTGCCAATTTGTAATGCCTGTCATGTTTAATTAAAAGAGCACCACACCTTTGGTCAGGTGAGTGTTACCTAGTAGATTACTTGTTTTCTGTAGCCTTTGGAAGATGACAATTTCAAGCACCTGGTTGAGACATAAAGGAAAGACTGAAGAGATCTTTCTTTAAAAACATCAGGGAAAAAAAAAAGAGTTGATTTCTATCACCAGCAGTTTGGTTATTGCATAACGTGGTGCTAAAGTCTGCATAAAATCTTTGCTGTGCATCCAGCTAAATAACTTCTCCCACCTTCTCACTAGTTCTTACTTTTTCAGGATTCACATTTTTGCCAACAGGACGTTAATATAAAATGCGTGAAGAAATTTAAGGTGGATGTGTTTCTTAAATGGGCACTTCATGATATATGTGGTGAAGGAGGAAGACAGTGCTATCATTGCTTGGAGTGTTACAACATAAATATTTTGGTCAGCACTTCCTATTGTGCCCCAACTTCTCATTTCATCTTCATTTTCCTGCTCTCAATTGACTTTTTAAAACATTAATTACATATGCAAAAAAAAAAAAAAACCACATCAAGATTAGTAAAAGATGCCATTTATTGCTCTTTTGGTATTTATGTCAATTTTTTAAAGTTATATTAAGATTATTTCAAGTTTTATTCAAATTATTTGTGACTTGTGTTAGGTTTATATTTGTGAATTTTTTTTTTGTGGCAGCTCATTTGGCTTATTTTTGTATAGGTAGGTAATACAGGTAGTCTTACAAAAGGAAGATGTTATAAGTAGGTAAACTATATGCTCAAGATTCAATTGCAGGTTGAAGGTAGAATCAAAAGAAGGTTAACTATTCTAGTGTCCTACGAACATGTATGTATTCATAAAGTACTCACAGATTTCTGGACTCTCTAATTACCCGTGACACATTTTTCCTTTCTATTAGAGTACAGATTACTTCATTATTCCTACAAAAGGAAGCAGAAATCTCCCATTTTTATTAATCTGTTTTGAGCATTTGAAACTTATTCTTTAAAAAGTTATCTAATAATTTCAGTTTACTGAGCTCTTCAGAAAGATATCCTTTTACTACATATTAAAGGATCAAAATAGTTTGACTCTGGAACTTAATAAAAATAATTTAATGTTAGCTTTGAAGTATCACTGTCCCCAATTTTGTGTGGCGTTTCAAGGAAAAAACTTTTCTTTAAATCTGAGCTTTGTTAATAGAACTGTTCTAAAATCAGAAGTAGTTTTTCCCCTGCAATGTTGGAAACACAAGTTTTACGCTTATTTGTGGGAATAGAAAGTCAAATTGAACAATCTAGTTTCCACTGATCAGACAGTTGTTTTGTACATTTAAATTGTGATCATCACAGTGATAAAGGGATTTTGTTGTTTGTTTGGGTTTTTTTTTTTATTGTATTCACTTTTAATTAGCTTGTCCTTATTTTAAGTAGAGTATTGATGTTCGATTTTTTAAAAAATTAATGATGATTTTTTTACTACTGAAAAACCTAAGCCAGTCTGGAGAAGATTTTATATAAGTATGCGAAAATATAAGTAAGTGAAAATCAGTATTTTCACTAATCAAAGAAAGGAGTAATTTACAGGTGTTAGATTTTCAGTTGATCGAATGAGACCCTCACTTTTGGTGGTTTCAGAGTTTTAGATGACGTTTTATTACTTTTGTTAGTTTTGGTCACACCCATGACTTCCTTGGAAGGTATCTTTGAGGTTTGGTTTCCTTTTTTTTAAAAAATGGTAATATTGGGGTGGGGGGTGCTTCCTGTTTGTATTTTCAAAATTAGGTCCACATATTAACCTTCTCGTAGTGTCACATTTTAATTTTAAATGCCATGTGGTTTGTCTTTCACCTGTTGCACTGCTTCGTGACAGTTTTACTAAGCTCAGCCTGAATTCCCAGTTGGGCAGAGAAGACATTCCTCAGTCTTTCCCCAACTCTCTTCAAGGTTTAGCAGCCGTGGAGGAAATCTTACCAAAAAAAGGAGGGAGGGCTGCTGCCATCGGTATAACCCTTCCAGGCACCCAGAAAATGCACAGCACTAAGACAGAGTTGAAGCGTGTTACGTGGTACCTTGGATGTCAGCTTTTAAAGAAGGGTCGCCCCACCTTTACATTATACAGAACCCCACGGATTAAGCAGTGACGATAGCAGTTTTTCTGACTTCACCTGAAAGCCATACAGAATGTCATGGAGGAGTTAAATATTAGAACAAAGAGAAATTTAGGGTACGGTAGTAGTATGGAGGAATCACCCTGAGCCATAAAACTCTTCCTTGACCCTCCTGAGTAATTTTCGCGGGGTGGGTTACTGTTTATATAAATGTTGGCATCTGAGTTGAGGAGAAGCACATTCTTGAAAGAAGTGTGTAATAATATTTTTTCAGTGATTGAAGCAAGTGGTCTTCTCTGAGCCTTCAACTAACTTTATTCTAAGAAGTGTAATAACTAAATAAACTCTTAATTAAATTGGCATTCAGATGTGTCTGCAGTTTAGGGGCTGCGCAGCTCTCCTACACTTTCTTTTGGATCACATTACTGAATGCAGTGCTGCATTCACATGTTGTGCAGTTACGCGTTATGCAATTTGCAAATAAGTTTAATACATACAGTATCTTAACCTCCCATTTCCCCCCAAATATTCAAGAAAGGCGAAGTTATAATTTGTCATACACTGGATATTTACTTCTTTGGGTTTATTCATAATAATTATACCCATTCCCATGTATTATAATACCATTAAGATGAAAAATACATATATCGACTAATAAAGAACATTTTTTTATCTTTTGGAAGCTAGCTTGCAAAATCTACTCTAATACTCACTGCCCATTTGTTCTTACCTTGTCTTTGGCACTCTGAGTAACTCTGTTTAGTTTCCTAGATTTCTGTTGTGAAGAGAAATATGTCCATATTCTATGCACTGCTAGTTTTTTAAAGTGCTTGTGCTGACTCATTTTTTTAATTGTACTAAGATACGGAGTATGGTTTGAGAACAGTAATGAGATTCTCAGAAAATATGAAAACTTTCCTTTCTGACTCTTTAGAGAAAGGTTGGGGAAGACAAGGGGAAATACATCAATGAACCAGTCAATTATTGTTATTTGTTGGGATTAATTTGGTGACTAATATTTTCAGTGCCCATCAGGTTAGTAAAAGTGAATTTGGCGTTACTCTTCAATGATAACAGGACAAACCCAAGGGTTTTCTAATGCTGCTTGTTTTCCCCTGGTAGGAGTTTTTTTGTTTTGTTTTGTTTTGCCTATGGGAAATCAAGCCAAAGTTAACAGTGACCGCCACATCCATGATTTGTATAAAAACGATGATTTACCACTCTAGGCTATAACTCATCTGAGAAGATATGCTGATTATCTATATAATCTTTATTCCATCTTTCAAAAAGTGATCAGAAAATTCACTAAACAGTAACTCAGGTTATGTCCAAAGCCTAAAAAGTACAAAGATAATAAAAATAATACCTAACACTGTCCACTTAGGTGCCAAGCAGACACTGCTGTAAGCTCTTGCCATGTTTTAACTTATGATCCTTGGCAGAGGGTTATTATTCTCCGTTGAAAGATGAAGAAATGACCACAGAGAAGTTAAGTAACTTGTCCAAGGTCACATTGCTAGTAATGACAGGGCTGGATTCAGATCCAGGCCACGCTGATTTGAGGTTGCATTCCTAACCCTTGCACTGCAAAGGAGTGCAGGCAGCTGTGACTTTGCAATAAGAGAGTGGCCTCTTTAAGGCATGTATTTCTTCATTTGTGTTCCAAAATGGACTCTTGTGTTTTTTTTAATAGAAAATTTTTTACATATATTTGGTATTTTTTAAAGGTATGAAGATGATAAGTATTGAAACAGAGAGAGTCTTAATTTTAACTGTAAGTTGTCCTGTGTTTTTCTTCCCCAGCGTTACCAATATGTACATCATAGGAGAAGAGCTAGAAGCTGTCTTCTTGGTCTCTGTTTACAAACAAAAGGACCTTTTGTGCCAGTGTGGCATGTGGCATAGTGTTTGTTGACTGAGGACAGGAGTATCCAGCTCATTTTATTTACAACTTTACTTTGAAAGGATTTATGGTCCAAACAGTGTTTCATTAAAGCTTTTGAGAGCCACTAATTATGATTGAGATACAAGGACTTCAGAACTTCAGTTTGGGCAAGGGGGGAAAGGCAACTGAACGAATTCCTGTGTTTAGAACTTTACAAACGGTCACCAGAAACTAGCCTCAGAAATGTGCGCCTTTTCGTATCTGATGCCTGTTTTCTCTCAGCACTTTCCCCTGGAGGTGGATTGTGAAGTTAAATCTTGGAGACGTAATTCACAACCCTGAAGTGTAGCGATTTGAATTTGAGAGATCAAGTCAGGGACAAGAAAACCTTCAGTTCCCGGAGCAGAGAGTATAAACTAGTTCAGATAAACAGAGGATGTTAGCTTCCAGGGCTGTCAGACTGTCACCTTTGACCAGGGTTGAATTTTCTTTGAATGTTGACAAAAGTTACAGTGTCAGTGGAAAAAGCTTAATGTGAAGTATCTATAACTCAGAATTTCCTTATGTTTGTGTCAGTGAGATCCTACAATTAAAGTTTTTTTTTTTTAATTTTTTTATGTCTGCTGAGTTTTAAAAGCCTTCAGTGGGGTTTTCCAGCCTTTAGGTGAGAGTAAATTAGAAAGTTTGTGAAAAGCTATTTTGTGTTGTCTAAAATTCAGAGGTTGTAGCTAGTGGCAGATCACTATGTTTTTGTAAAGAATGTGATTTAAAAATCCAACCTGGGGGGAAATGTTTTAACCGAGTTACATTCACAAATGCCATTGTTGTATTTATAAAAAGAAAATGTTGAACATTTACTCTGTTGAAATACTAAAAATTGGAATTTATCAGCTTTATTATATAACATTCTTCAAGATATTATCCATAGTTTAGGTAAAACGACCTCTCAGAAATAATGCTAATTGTATTTTTTGTTTTGTTTCACATTTCTGAAAATCTCTTGCCCATCTTTTAGGCTTGAGAAAACTAGAGATCTACAGAAATATACAGCTCTTTACAAAATGTTGGTTTACCCTGTGGATTTATATTCTTAGGATTTGTGATGTTTCTGATAGAAAGTGAGCGGGGGTCATAGTGAGAATTGGCCACCGATGAGCCTCACTCCAAAGGCATGGAAGGTCTAATGTATAGAGATGAGTGCAAACCTCCCTTCTTTTTTTGTTCTTGTTATTGTTTCAGTTATATAATGATAAATGAAAACCCTGAAGCTTCTCCTGAGCATATTTTAAAGATGAGTTTATCTTGTAGTAAGTTTAAACATCAAGTAAAAATACTAACTTCATCGTAACGTGAATAGAGATTGGCCTTCCTCTTTAACTGTCGAAGGTATCAAAACAAAATGGAAAACATCGGGCTTCCTGAATGACATGACCACAGTTAACATGCTGAGCTGGGGACGAAGGCTGAGCACTTGATTTTGCAACACCAGAGCAGAGCCCGTGAGTGTAAAGGAAGGGGTCCCTAAGGAAGATGACTTGTTACCTGAAGCACACATTTAAAATCGTGCCCTAGAAATGTGACATCGTCAAAACTGACAGTTCTGAATTTTTATTACCCAAATGTGAACAGTCTAGCTTGGGTAGAACTTAGCATTATGTTCCTGTTATATTTACAGGTGAATTCGAACAGGACAAACTTAAAACAGTGGCTTTTATGGAATAATTCATAAAAGAATATATTGAGATGTACACAAACACAAATATTAAAAACTTCTTTATGTTCAAAATGTCAGAAACCGAAGGTAAGTGACAAAATGAGAAAACTATTTTTAACATATAGGAGAAAATGTTATGAGTTAATATTCTTACTATACAAAGAATATATATAAATAAGAAAAAGATGGTTCTCCCAATGGGAAAATGAACAAAAGAAGAAATACAAATGGCCAATAATTACACAAAATTATGTTCAGCTGCACTAGAAGTCAAGGAATGCAAATAAAAACAATGACATACTTTTTCCAGTTAACAGAGTTACAAAAACCAACAATATTGAAAAAATAAAAGCAGTGTTGCTTAGGAATGTGAGAGAAACTGACACCTTCATTATTCATTGGTTGAAATGTAAATTGGTACTTTTTTGAACTTTGATGTATGTATTGAGAGCCTTAAAAATGTGCCTCCCCTTTGACCTAACAGTTCCATTTAGATGACATAATCTGAAGTATGTTCAGAGACATATATAGTACAGGGATATTCCTCATAGTGTTATTTAAAAGAGCAACGAATTGGAAACAACTTTGTGTTCAGCATTAGAGGATTAATGACTAAATTGAGGAATTTCCATACAATGGATTACTATTCAGCCATTTCAAATCATGTTATAAAAAATATCGAATGACTTAGGTAAGGTTTGTAATATATTACTAAATGAAAAAACATTACCAAAAAATCACATACAGTTGTGCTTGGAAAAAAAGAATAGGCGTCAAAAAAAGATTTCTTCTGGGTCGTGAAAGTCTGCCTGTGTGTGCGCGCGTCCTTGTATTTTCCGTTCGTTATTACCAGTTTAATGAATAGGAAATACTTCTGTGATCAAGAAAAAAGTTATTTTTAATGAATGAATAAAGAACGTGATATGTATATTCCTTTATATTATATATAACGGAGTATTATTCCGCCATGAAAAGGAAGGAAATCCTGCCATTTGTGACATCGATGAGCCTTGAGGGCATGATGCTAAATGAAACAAGTCAGACAGAGAAAGACAGATATCGTATGATCTCACTTAAATGTAAGTCTGAAAAACAAAAACAAAACAAACTCAGAAACAGAGCAGATTGGTGGTTGCCATGGGCCGGGGTTGGGGGAATGCGCGAAGGTGGTCAAAGTGCACAAACTTCTGTTGTAAGTTCTGGGGATGTAATATACAGCACAGTGACTATAGTTAATGGTACTGTATTGTATATTTATTTTAAAGTTGCTAAGAGAGTAGATCTTAGAAGTTCTCATTGCCCCCACACACACAAATTGTAACTGTGATGGATGTATTGACTAACCTTATTGTGGTAACCATTTTGTAATATCTACATATATCAAATCATCATGTTGTATATCTTAAACTCACACAATGTTATATGTCAATTGTATCTCAATAAAGCTGGGGGGAAGTAATTTTTAAAGTAACGTTTGTGTGTTGATTTAGAATAAGAAACCTGTTTTTGTCTTCAGTTAGTGATTCCTTTTTAGGAGCAGAAAAAGGAGTAGTTTATGATGTTTGTGTTAAATATTTGGCATAATATACTTACTTGGTATGGTTATGTGACATATTTTGTTGAAGAACTATATTAAAATCATTATCATTGTATTCAATATTTGCAGAGTTAAAATAATTTCAACTTGAATAGTGAGTTATTTCCTATATTTGGTGGAATGCTCCATAAGTTGATGGGGAATTATATTGTTTTCTAAACATGATAAAGAAATTACATTGTTTTTACTTGCATATGTGCTCTGCTAAGCTACCGTTCTCACATTGAAGGTGTGTGTTTTTTTAACTTTTGAAAAAAGTAGGCTTAGTTTATTTTAACTTCTGACTACCCTGAACATTGTATTACTTCAAAATATTTTCTACATTTACTGTTGTATTGCTTTCTCTTTCATGATGATACCTACGAAGGTTGCTAGGTTTCTTTTTCTTATAATTCTATTAGTCACACTTAATGACTTCTCTAAATGTTTATTATGGTATTCATTTGGGACTATCTGGTAAAGGAAATCTCTAGTGAAAGATACTTTCTCTTGGGTATATGTCATTGTTATTACAAAATATTTGTGCTCTGATTTAATTAAACTTACATTAAGTAGTTTCTTTATAACTAGATTTAGTGTTTAAAAGCATTTGAACATTTTAAGGAGTTTAAAGAAGAAAAATAAAAATAAATTATAACTTGATGTTTTAGGAGAATTCTGGAGCATAGCTATAATATGTAGGTCTTATCACTTTGTAGCAAATAAAATTACAGTCTTAAAAAATATATATTTTTGAGCCCAGCAGAAGACCTACTTATTTTCTGTAAAATTCATCTTAGTAAAATCTACCTTAACTTAGATTATGCCTTGTAAATTATTGTAATGAAATTTGCTGTAACAGAATTTTAAGTCAGTTTTGAGACTACTAAAACATAAAAGAAATTATGTAGTATCTTTTAATGCTTTTTAAACCTGAATCCATAAGTAGTTAAGTCAAATTGATAAAGATAAATATTTTCACATGTTGAAAATAAAACTTTAAACACATATTGCTCAGTATACCTTCATTAATAAATCCTGTTAATTTTATGGTTCTATTGCTTATCACTTCTTACCTCCTCTGCCTCCTGAAAATGTAATAATCTTATTTAATCCAAAAATATGTTTAACTTTGGCTGCAGCGTATTCGTTGCTGGTTTTCCCTGTAGTCTGTGTTATCACTGTGATGTTATTGTGACCAGTCAGACCAGTTTCTTCTCTTATGTATCTGAGTCATTTTCACCAAACTGTGAGGTATTATATCAATCATGTAAATTTGAGCCTCAGATTTAGCATCATATATTTTATAATAATGGCATCAGTCAATTACACAACATATTTTTTAATATATAAAATGATGTATCGCTTTCCTTGTTAAAACTAGTTACTTATTTGTGTTATTTATCTTTATCCAATTTTGAGAACTTGGCTGTCCTCTCAAAGATAAGTCTTTTTCCAGTTCATAAACCTGAAGGTTATCTCTTTAAAGAGTTCAAATGTATGTAAGATTCAAAAGATACACACACACACAAAAAGTTAACAAGAGCTGCAAACATAATTTTGTTTGAAACCCTTTAATCTGCTTTTTGTCTTAGCTCCTGGAGCACTTTTTGAATTTCTGTGTGTGTGTGTGTATGTGGGTGGGGGGGTGTTTAAAATACTTACAAAGTGAGTAAAGAAATGTATTCCAAAAATTTATGGTAATTTGGCTACCAATTAAGGTAAGACTTAGTAAGTACTAAGTAAATATTTGTTGCCTAGAGAGCGAATGCCTTAAAAATCAAATCTGACTGTACAGCCCAAAGTTAGACAACACCCTGACCCATTGAACTATATATGCCAGTGATTCTTAACTATTTGGGGATTAGGGGACATGTTGAGACTCCAGTTGACTCTCTTCCCAGTAAAATACACATACACGTAATCGTTTGCTTACTCTTCAAGAGGTTCACGGACTCTGGGTGCAAGCACCTGATATAAACAACCAACTCCCCATGACCACAGGTATTGGAGTTGGAAATATGGAGAAGAGATAAATAATTAGCCATAAATGTATGGCTAAGGCAAACCTCTCGCCTGCTCTTGTTATTCGGGGGCTCAGGAGGGACTTGTTTCCGCAACCAATGAATGCCAATCAACTTTAACATTTTAAGGTATTCCATTGTTATCCCCCTACCATAATTCAGTCACTCTGTTAATGGACATTTAGGTTGTTTCCAATGTTTCACTTTTATAGACAACACCATGGTGCATATCCTTGGACTGGGCAGATTTTTTTTATATTTCCCAGACCATCCCCCGTAATGTAAGTTCTAGAAGTGGAGTTGCCAAGCCATTTGCGTAGGTAGCGCCAGCTGCCCTCCAGAAAGACTGTCCCAGCTGATATGCCCACCAATAACTAGTGCATGAAACAAAATTGTAAAGGGTAGATAGGTGTTATAAGATTGTAGCTCAGCTGAGGTTTTTGGGTTTACCCAGGGATTTTTCATCTCTATAACTGTTTCTATGAGAAAATATTCTATGTTCCAGACAACAAACAATGCAAATGAATTTTGGAATATAATTTTATTTGTAAGATGATCAGAATTGGGCGTTGCTTGTCGTTTTACTACAGAAGGGCACAAGGGCCTGAGTATTGAACTTGGACGCGTCAGTCTGAATTGTCTCTTGTCACCTATGTGACCTTGCTTACAACTCTAAAACTAAAACAGCCCATTCTGTTTTAGATATTACTCAACCATCAAGTTGCTTTTAGACAGAGGTTTTATTTTGTTTTGCTTTGGGGGGAGGTGTATTTGAAACAGTTTACCTAGAAAATAATCGTATTCTTTTGGTCCTAGCTACCACTATTCATTTTTATGGTATACTGAAAGTTGAGGCTTGGAATTTGGGCTCTTCTAGTTACAGATGAAATTTTTCCTTTCCAAAGAGATTTTTGTCCCTCCTAATCTTAGTTTAGCCTTAGGAGGTACCTAAGGGAGGGGAGTAATATTTAATTCTCTATGAAGGAGGTGATGATAACTCTGCATGTGGAAGACTGAACAAACAGGGTTTTAGAAGTCCATCTTGGTAAAGAAATTCTGGAACCTCCAGTATTGCCTAAACCCCATGCCCTTGGTTCTTCAGGCCTTTTTAATGATCTTTTTAGGTCTCTGATTCTGGAAGGAACCTTTGAAGAAATGAATAGAACTTCTGTGTTGTTTTGAATATTGGCTGATATCTAAGCCACATTAGTTGGCTTTTTACTGTCAGATAAAACATTCAATATCTTTTTAATAAGATGGGCTTTAGGAACCCCCTTATTTTAGTATGGTGACAAATGTAGGTAAATTATAACACTTAAAATATTCTGATATACTTTAGTGAATGTCATTAATTTCTCAATAAAATTGAAGATTATTTCCATAAAGGAAAAATATTTTTCTGAGTATAATATGGCAACTTATTTTAAAATATTTAAAATATTTTCTTAGATGAAAATCGAAGAGCATATACAAAAGATGTTATACTCTGAGTCTGATTCTTTTGTTTTAAAATTCATTATATTCATTATATTGAATAAAAGATTGTTGTGTTGACTTGAGAAACAGGTGGCACATTTTCAGATATTTCAAAATTTTTATGTTACACCTAGGTTTTCACTGTGATGGCATTTGTTGTTTTAGTAGGATTTGATCTGTACTTCATTTCATGGGAAAAAGAAGAAACTAAATGTTTGCTAGCCACCTACCACCTTGTGATTCTGTGTGTTGGTGGGTAGCACCTTGAGTCCCATTGTGAATTTTTAGCTCCATGCTCTGTATTTCCTTGTTGAGACTGAATCTGCAGATCATCTTTGAAAGATAAATGATTTGATTGTGGCAAGCGTGAAACTTATACTCTAAATAAAACTGTGTATGCTGGGAAAAAAGCTGGACTGATACCATGTTGAAATGATCCAAACCGTGGAATCCTTGGTCAGACCCTGTTTGCTTTGCACATACTGTAGCTTCATGAAGATGATCGACTTTCAGCAGGAATGAACAGATGTCCTGGTTTCATAAGAAATTGCTTTCGCGTTGTCAGGCCTTTCATAAAAGCTAGACATCACCCTTGTTATTCTGATTTTGTTGAGCTCCTTTGAAAACTCTTTTCCAAATATTGGTTTGAATGCACAGACTTCATTGTTTACCTGTAAGATTCTATAATAGTCAAGTACAATAGTATCCTTTTCCCCCCCAACAGAAATAAAAAGAACATTAAAAACAAAAATGAGAAAGTATAGTTAGACTGTATTTATTTAAACTTTCAAATATTTAATAGTAGGTACTGGAGCCTAAATTCCGTAAAATACCTGTCTGCTCTGTTCCTTGCCATGTTTTCGGTACATGGAATAGAGCCTGACACATAACAAGTGCTCAGTTAAGTCTTGGTTAAATAAATACTGTTTTATGAGAGGGTTGATCACATCCATTTGTCTGTGGTAGGCAGGTGCTCATCTCTGATAGTAAGCGTTGGCTGGGGTTGAAGATCCCTTCATTCCATTTATTCCCCTTTAATCTCTAGAGGGGGAGTTTTCAGAAGCTTTTCAACCCTCAGAAGGGCTGGAAGTTTGCCGTTTACTGTAGAAGAAAGAAGAGAGAAGGGAAAGCCAATGCTTTGTTTCCTTTGGGGATTTCAGAGTGAAGAACTGGCTTTTTTCCCCCATTAATTTTTTTTTTTTACCATTTTAACCACTTTTAAGTGGCATTAAGTATATTCTGTGGCATTAAGTATATTTACACTGTCATGCAATCACCACCACCGTCCATCTCCAGAACTTTTTCATCATTCCTAACTGAAACTGTTTCCTTTAAACAATAATTCCCATGCCCCTCTACCAGTCCTTGGGAACTAATACTTTCTGTGTATAAATTTGACTACACCCGGTACCTCATATAAGTGGAATCATATAATATTTGTCCCTTTGTGTCTTTTTTTTTTTTTTAATATGTGTCTTTGGCTTGGAGACTTGACAATTTTTCTTTCCCCAGATTTCTAGTTTTTGCTTTGTACCTAGACCTCGCTAGTGATGCATACACAGTAAGGATCCAAAAACCAGTCAACTCAACAGCTTGTTGCATGCCACCAGGGGGTTATTAAAGCTTTGAAAATATGATTCCTAATCTGTAAGCTTATCTCCTCCAAGTCTTGCTGATAAACCTGCAGTGACGGTAATATCAAAGATTAGTCTTTCTCCATGTCTTTGCTCATAAAGCAAATTGTTTTCATCGCTATAGCCTGATTAGGAACTGGAAAATTACCAGTACATTGTTGTAATCGTTTATACAGACATTAAGACAAACTCTACATAAAGGACAGCGGCTACAAAAGAGGCTTTGATTGCAGCTTCATTAAGAAATTATACGCTCATACTAATTTTTTTCTCCATTTTTCTATTTTCATTGTATTTTTCCTTCTCCCTCCCCCCCGCTCTCCCTTCCTTTCTTTCCATCTTTTCCAGTCTACCTTCTTCCTTCTTTTTTCTTTCTTTTTCAGCCTCATTTTTTGGGTAGCTGCTACAGAGACAACCTGACCCTGTTATCCAAATATAAATAACGTAGTAATGGCTCTCTGTCCGTCTGCCTGGAGGGAAAAGGGAAAAGAGAACAAGGGAACTAAAACTAAGGAGGAAATATTCTTATACATAAAAAAGAAAGATAGAAACTGCCTCGTTGAGGAAAAAGAAATATACTGGGGGATCTGATTGATGAAGAAACAGAGGGGCGGGGGGCTTGGAGAGTGGTTTGGAAAGCATCTGTGCAACATAGATTCCAAGCTGGATCTTACTCTGTGGGCGATTTTAGAGCCTCTTACACTGAACCTTGAACCTAGAGCTAGTAAAGTGATTTTCTACCACAGTATCCACTGCTCATTGCCCTGGGCAGATAACTTCTGCTTTCCTTGACTCCGTTTTCTCAACAATTAAAGTGGAGGGTCAATAACTAGATTCAACCATAAGAGTTTGGGCCAAAGCCATGAGAATATGAAAGGTGTTTTGTTTTGTTTTGTTTTGTTTTGTAATTCAATTTTTATGATGTCTACAACTGCAGATGTTACTATGCCACAGACAGAAGTATTGACAATGCAAAATTTCCCCGCACCAAATCTGCTCCCCTTGGAGAGGGGGAAATGGTTGTGATGGAACTCAGCAAGCTCAGTACCCTGGGATTTCTGTGACTTTTGGGGTGCTAGGAGACTCCCCCAGCCCTTCCTGCTTAAATATGCGTGGCTATCTGCTGCCATTATTGCCCTGCCCCTAGGTCCCCCAAATTTAGATTGTCAGCATTTTGAAAGTTTACTAGTCACAAACAGATTCTTGCATTTTCCATTCCTTGTCACAGGGCCAGTTCAGTATGCGTTCATTGGCACCGAGTTTGGTTTTCTTTACAGCAGCAGCTGCTAATTAGTGACAGCTTTTGAGCAAGCAGCTTGTCATTTTTGGCAGGGGTAGGGGACATCCATAGCAATTCAAGGCTATATTTTCATTTGCAAAATTTACTTTGCTACATGGGAATACGTCTTGATTAAAAAATAGTCTGTAGTCAAACATGGCTGCATTTACTGAAATAGCTTCGTGAGTTGGCATTTGATCCTGTAGCTGAAGAACCCTTAGGAGATGAATAACAGGTTCAGTGTCTAACAGACCGGTGCCATTAGTCCTGAGTCATTCTTCCAACGTTAATTAATCTACATTCTGGATGCAGAACTTTATCCTCTTGTTTTGGCACAATAATAAATTTTTCTGGATTGTATTTGGTAGTGTACATGGTAACCAAAGGAATGAATTGTTCATAAACGTAGCGCTTTTCATTTATACTCAGCTTCTTTTCTGAGACATAATTAGAAGAAACAATTTAGTTTGCATAAAGAGAAAGCTTTATTTGGAGCTTTCTTTGGAATTTCTGCTCACATGAGCATCATCACATTTCATGTAATTCTCTCAAAATTGCCACAGTGCCGAGGTGTTAGCTCTATTTTACAAACTTGTCACAGTATTTATGGAATGGCACAGCTTGCAATTATATTTACCTTGATTAGCACTAATGACGAGTCCAGACTTCCGCCACAATTTCTATAAAGTGTGATTCAGTCCCATTATTCCAGTAACAAGGACCCAAGTCAATGAGGTCACAGTGTTAAAAATAACATCTCCAAGGAAATAACCGACCCACCAGCCATTTCCCCCAATTTAGGTTCTTTTTGTGACTCGGAGGTCTACTAAAATTGTATTTAACACACGATTTTTGAACATGTACCACGTACATACTGAGTACTGTGTTGAAGGAATCAAAATCAGTGAGCAATGGCTCCTACCCTGGGGTAACTTACAGTGTAGTTAAGCAACAGGTAAGTCGAAGTTGCTTTAGTTCTTATGCCCAGAGTGTAGGGCACATTCTCATTCTAGAGAGGGAAAGTATTTCATCTTTTTTTTTTAATATATATTTTTAAAAATAAAGTTTGTCTTTATTTTTTAAAAGATTTTATTTATTTTATTTTTAGACAGAGGGAAGAGAGGGAGAAAGAGAGGGAGAGAAACATCAGTGTGTGGTTACCTCTCACACACCCCCTACCGGGGACCTGGCCTGCAACCCAGGCAAGTGCCCTGACTGGGGAATTGAACCCGAGACCCTTCGATTTGCAGGCCGACACTCAATCTGCTGAGCTATACCAACCAGGGTAGTGTTGCATCTTTTAAACCTGGGATGATCAAAATGATAAAAGGCATAGGATACAAGCATTGTGTTGATTCTTTTTTAAGCTAAAGGTGTTAAAGATTAGTAACCTTTCATAGAAATACAAAATTTCCGGGTTCCTTGTTCCAAATTTCCCCTTGACATGTTACACAACACTGTTAGGTTTGGAAGTCTTCTACACCAGAGTAACTACTTCTGAGTGGCGTGGCTTGGTGAACCCTGGTGATCTTCTGACATTCAGCCCATTATTTAAGGTACACAGCAACGTGGTTATTTCTACATTTGTCATATTAGTGTTTGTCATTTATATCTGGTCTGTAACTTCATATGCACATCAGGATTAAGTTGACATTTAATTATTGATATAATGTGACTTCAGTATCCTTTACTGTCCTAACTTACCCACTAGACTGTTTCACCAGCTGTTTTCTCATTTGTATAAATGATTATTGTCGCTTTAATGAGAAAACCAGAGATTGGGATGTTCCCTGGTAAATATTGGGAATGGATAATAATGTATTTAATGGAAAGCCAATGAGGAATTTGGGAACAAATACAACAAGTGTAACCAACCACTCTGCTTCTTATAGGAAATGTCACAATGTTCATTCTGACCACAAGCGGTCAAGATCTAGGTTTTGGCCTCATTGGAAAGTCACCCACCCCCAGAGCCGTTCTGTTGTTCTCCTCCCACGCCTTTTTACATTCTAACACTTTTAGCCGATTTCTGATTGATTTGGAGGAGTGAAGGTGAACCACCAAACCCCTAACATGGCTTCCTCTGGTCGCCTGAAGATTTCTCCTCTAGACATTCTCTCTCCTTTAGGGAAGGGAATCCCACATAAAGCATTTTTGGAGTGTCAAATAATTTTTTGTACCTGTCTATGAGTGGCACTTGTGTTAATTCACTTTGTAGCTTTTATCATAATGTAGTCCTAAACCACAGGTATCAGCTGTCAGGAAAAACTCACTTGGATGGGTGAGGGTTTTTTTAATGAAAATCAAGTCCTACGGGTGAGAGCAGGTGCCCTGCAAGCGGACAGCCTAGGTGCTGATCCCAGCTCCTTCGCTTTCTTGCTGCAGGACTTGGGGCAGGTTTCTCAACTCTGAAGCCTGCTTTCTCACCTGTAGAATGGGAATAATAATTGTAGTGCCTTTGAGCTTTTTCATGAGGATTAAGTCAGGGTGCATATAAAGGCTCATGAGTTCATGACGTAATAAGAGCTCCTTGAATGTTTATCACTAGAACTGCTACTGTTATACTATTACTACTTGTACTTCCTTTGTCATTATTTACAGTTTAATGAGTAAGTATAGGAAAGGCTTGGGAATGTAACAGTTTGTTTTGTTTTCAACATGAAACAGTTTCTAGTGTTTATAGCTATAGTTAACTTAGCATATCTAACAAGCTAACAAGTTTTTCCTTGAACCCCAAACTATGTTCGTTTCGAAGGAGGTAGTCTCAGAATGGGTTACATATGCTCCATCATCAAAGCCTAGAATCTTTAGAACACAAACATGTCTCACAAGAAGTCTGGTGTCTCTGTTGCCACCACAATCTGAAACTAGTGAGTTAGAAACCACATAGAGCCCTGTGAGATGCCATAGAAGCCCTGCCGAGGGACCCGTTGCATTTTCTTGTAAGTTGTACGTAGACAGCTAAGCCAGGAACCAAGCTGGTTGAGAAAACTTAAAAAGTCATTTTTCCTCCCTCCTTCACATTAAAAAAAAAATTTTTACTTATTTTTAGAGAGAAGGGAAGGAGAGGGAGAGAGAAGGGGAGAGAGAAGGCAAGAGAGGGAGAGAAAAAAATATCAATGCGTGGTTGCCTCTCGCGCGCCCCCAACTGGGCACCTGGCCTGCAACCCTGGCATGTGCCCTGACTGGGAATTGAACTGGTGACCCTTCAGTTCACAGACCAGCACTCAAGCCACTGAGCCACACCAGCCAGGGCTCCTTCACCTTTATACTAAAAAGGATCTAATTTGTTGCCTCTAAGAAGATTGAACACAGATGCTGTCTTAATTTAAAAAGTCTATGCAAGGTGTGTTGTTTATTTGGGGGTGGGTGGGTTTTTAATATTATTTCATAACTATTTGGAGTTACTACCTAAAGAAGATTTAAAATCATATTTTCTGTCCTCTTCCCCTTTTTGTTTGTAGTTTTACAGTGTTTTCTCCATGTCTAACCTAAGAAACTATATAGTCATTGTTTACATGCTGCGTCTGATTGTCAGCACTGAACCCCGGCCACTACTGTAGTGTGTTGGATGACAATTTGACTTTAGTTTGAGAAGAGGAAAGCTAAAGATTTATTTTTATATCAATCAACTAGGGACCTTACATGTTGTCACATTTATTATAGCCCAAATACCATTTTATTTTTAGGTAGCAACTTCTGGAGCATTAGTATAAACTCCAGGATGGTTCCAGTCCTGTCCTTTTCCTTGTGTTTAAGTCCACACTAAATCTGGTAGTTTTTCACAGTTCCACTGCTGTTTAAAAGTGTCGCTCTGTGTGATCGTAGGGTCTTTATTTTAGTCAAGTGAGACACTTTAAAGTTGTGGGTCTCATATTTGCTTTGTTTTTCTTTGGAGCTTTACTGGAAACCAAACGCTATTGCGTACAAGCTGCAGAAGCAGGAGGGGAAGTTGGCAAGAATTAACTGCTTTCTGTTTGGTCTGTCTGAGGCAGCTGACCTTTTGGAAGGAAATCGCTGCTCTTTGCTTCTTCCTGTAACAGTGCAGCCTGTGAAAGAACATAGACACAGAAGCCGTTATCCTGGCTGATGTCTTGGTGCAAAAGCTGTTAGTTAAGAGGTGGGAGTTTTTCAGTGCACCTGTTGTGTGTTGTGAGAACATTCGCTCGCATTCACGGTGCTAAGCTGTGTGTAGATATCCCAGTAGATGCATAGTGAGAGAGAATCCGTTTCCAGAAAAACTCATTTGTTTTAGCCAAAGTAATTGTACTTTATTGCAAAGTGCCAGTGTTAATGCTGTGGTAAATGTTACTTTGTGGACAGTTTTAATTCATCTTGCTGTCGAATGTCCTGATGTTTATTATTACTTCTTATACTGGATAACCTTTTTTTTTTTTTTTTACTGAGAGGCCAAACATTTTGACTTTCTTAAGGCATGGTGAGCCCTTATTTAAGTATCATTTCATCTCAGAATTAGAATTAGCTTCTTAACACCTGCTGTCAACTGTTGGACCCACCTTTTCTGTAGGTATTATACCCCACACATCGGCATTATCCTCAGAAAGCTGCAGTCAGCCGGGCATCACAAATGGAACATCATCCAGTGAGCAAACAAAGGAGCTAGGTGATGAGGCATTTCTGTGTTAAAAGACAAGATTTTAGTCTTCTATTTATTTTA
Organism: Mormoops blainvillei; assembly: GCA_004026545.1. NCBI lineage: Eukaryota > Metazoa > Chordata > Mammalia > Chiroptera > Mormoopidae > Mormoops > Mormoops blainvillei. The sequence continues at coordinate 10,818 of PVJD01012052.1, read as the reverse complement.
ACCAAAACATATTTAGGTTCATTTTTTATTTTGGGTGTTGTTTTTTTTTAAAGATTTACATTCAAATAGCTGTCTGTCAGCAAAAATTAAGTAGGTTATGATTATGGTAAATGCAGAGAATGTAGCTACCTGAAAAGAGGGGGTAATGTGGGAATCTATATTCTTCTGCACTTAGTTTGGGTTTGGTGAGTAGGTGTGCTGTTCCATTGGAGTTTGGTCTCTTTCCCAGGTTTCCTGTTGATAGTGGATATTGCTGGGCGAGTGTTGGTATTGACGTACGTAAAAGTGTACAGCAAAACGTGGGAAGAATGATCTCAGGACTCCTTAACCTCATTGCCCTGCAGGACTGCCTTTTGTTCTTAGAAACGGGCCTGATCCGTTCAACCTTAGTGAGATAGGGAGGGATCAGCAAGTAAAACCTTGCTGTGGTTATAAATATGGGCTTGGGGTACAAATTAAGTTGATATCAACAAAACAGGAAGATTCCCCTCCCACCCCCCAGTTTTCTTTGTGTAGAGGCAAGTTTAGGAGCCAGCGGCTAAGGCTTCCTGGGATCTGATCTTGTAACTGTAGCCTTCTGGAGGCCTTGAACTTCTCACAGGCCAGCTGTGTTCAGGTGTGTCACTAGGGGTGCGGGGATGCAGCTTTGAGGAAGGCATTCTTGCCCTGCTGTGAGTGGTTCTCTGTGCACTTCGTTCTGTCACCAGTGAGCACACGTCTGCAGAGGCAGTCGTTCAGTCATTTCAAAGATGAAAAAAGAGCCACACATGAGCCTCGGTATCTATTATTTCTTGTCTTGAAATACGACTTTCCCGAATCTCCTTTTTTTTTCCTTTTTTATTTTCCACATTTCTTTCAGAAATCACAATTAGACCTCCTAAATTCAAAACTCTGTTACCTCTGAGGTCACTCATCTCCAGACTGTTCTCATGTGCAGCCTACCTTTTTCTTTTCCCCTTTTGGTGTTCTGAATGTGCGTATGAACATTTTCAAACACACACAAAATAAGAAAAGGTAATATATACCCCATTTCTATAGATTTATTGCTCAATTCAAAATTACCAAAATTTTGTTAATCCTTTTTCATCTGCTTTCCATATACACACTTTTTTGTTTCTTCTGGACTTCAAAAAGTATTTCAAAATATATTTTGTGCCATTTACTTTTACAGTATTTCTGGAAGAAGTGTTTATTAAACAAAAGAATAATGTGAACAGTTGAGTACAAGGCATTTTAAAGGCTTTAAATAAAATATTATATAGGTGTCAAAGTTATAAGTTAATCTTAGCTATTAATAGTCTCAAACCACTACTTGAAAACACAATAAATTGCTATATATTTGAAAATGAAAGACTTGCATTTCTTTTTTAAAAATTTTTATAATTCTGAATTTTTACTATGGCATGCCCTACTTAAATGAAGATAACCTAATCTGTAAGAAAATGCCATAACCTGGATACTGTCATGTTGGGAAATATTTTTTTCCTATGTCTTTTGCGTGTCCCTTTATGCTTGATTCCTATGGGACAATGAGTTGTACCAACTGCCCATGATTATTAAATGTATATTTTAAGTTTTACATTCTAAACAAAATTTAATAAATAAAAACTTTACAAAAATTGTACCAAAGCTCCTTCACCTAAATGTAATAAGTCACCTAAATGTAATGTGTTTAGTTCTCACTGACTTTTCTCTGATATTTGTCCTACAGCATATATACTTTGTATACTTTTAGTTTAACATTCTTTTATTTATACTTTTAAAAAACTGTGTATGGCCTTATATTTCAACATAGCCTTTCTATTTTACTTTTTTATTGTATTTTTCCATTAACATTTATCCCCATTATTCCCTGTCCCACCCCCGCCATCACCACACTGTTGTCCATGTCCACGAGTCCATTTTCTTATTGTTGCATGATCTGTCATCAGATTAAAATATTAGCATTTAACCGTTCTCCTACTTTGGACACTTAGGCTATTTACAGCTTCTCACTCTTGTGTATTATACTGTCTAACTGGGAGTTAACCCAGTGCAAGGTGCTCTTCAAAGCAAATTTTGCCAGGTGAAAATGCTATAATTCTCAATGGTAACAAGAGGGAAGGGATTCTCTTTCATCTAAATGGTACAGAAACCCAGTATGTTATAGAGGCTGAGGAGTGTTTATTTCCTGAACTAAAGGATTCATGCTGCACAAGAGACACATTCCAAGATGAGTTGGTCTTAATGAATAACAGTATAAAATGGGTAGAGATGCAAACCTTCGGTAGAAATCCTGAGGCTGACAGAGGGCTGCTCAGCAGCCTGAAATCATTTCTTTCTTTTCCATGATGCAGGTGGCCGTCACTCATGGGCTACAGCAAATGTTTTTCGTTATCCAGAAAATGGTAGCGATGTAGCTTCTTCCCAAATGGATTGTTCACATTGCTAAATGGATTTCAATGTAGAACGAAAACGCGCTCACGTTCAAGCTGCGGACCCCTGTGGCAGGACAGAACCCGACCTGTGCGATAGCATCCTACCAGGTTCAGCACAGAGTCTAAGTCCAGATTTTTATGTACTGCCAGGGACAATTTCCAGATAAGAGTCAATTCTCTACTCTCATTGCCTTTTTTTTTTTTAATTTTTTTAGATTTTTACCCTTAATTTTGATTTTCAAAAAATAATTACTGAAAAATTAAAAGAGTTAGAACAACGAACTCTCATACACACTTTGCCTAAATTGACCAATTGTTAACAGCTGTTACATTTAGGTAACACCACCTTCTCCCTTTCTCCTTTGAAAGTAAGTCGCAGACATCATGACTTTACCCTTAAACATACCTGAGTATGTTCTTGACATACACTTGGATATGTTCTTGATACATTCTTGAGTATTGATACTTACTTGATACATACTAGAACAAGGTCTTTCTATATAACCTCAATGCCATTATCATTCTCAAAAACTGTAACATTAATAGAATAATATCTAATATACAGGCCATTTTAAATTTTAATTTAAAAAATTTAATTTTTAATTGTCCCAGTAATGTCCTTTAGAGCTGTGTTTAAAAAAAAAAAAGCTCTAGGTAGTTATCATGTATTTTTAGTCCTGTTTACTCTGGAGCAGTTCCACATTTTTCTGTCATTCAGAAGAGTCTCACAATTTGTATTTGTGCGATTGTTTCTTCATGAGTGGAGGTAAAACGTTTAGTTCATGTGTTCTTTTCAGTGTGTCACATCTGGAGGTAAAAAATGTCAGTTTGTCCCACGGTTGGGGATGTTCGATTACTTGGTTTAGGTGGTGTCCACCAGCTTTTTCCACTGAAAATATACCTTTTCCCTTTTGTGAATAATTAATATGTGAGGTAATACTTTGACACTGCGTGAATATCCTGTATTCCAACGAGTATCACCTATGATGATCCTTATTTGAGTCTACTCTCTTTATTTTTGAGATTGTGTGTGTTGGGCCAAGATATATTTAGGGGAGCATTTTAAATATATGATAACCCACTGATTACGACTTGATCTTTATATTTAGCAAATAGCTGCCCTTCCTCTTCCCTCATGACTCCCCGACCCTCCCTCCCTCACTTTTCTCCTCTTCCCAAAATAATATGTAATAATTTGGCTGTGACGTAAAGATTTATGACTGATTGTCTTCCCAGAATTATATCATCTCTAGGTTGCCTGGGCAAATTTTTCCTTGTTTATTTCTTTGTGAGCCAAATACTTATTCTTCTGTTCTTGTCCCATCTGTTTAATAATCTGATTTTGTCAGAGAATTTTCTTCCTGATCTCTTATGGAGTAGTGTTTAGTTTTGTTTTTTTTTTTTTAGAACAGATGGCCCTGATATTGACCTACTTCTAAATGGGAAAGTTTCACTCTAACCTCTAACCTTCTTACTTGATGTTAGGCCAATTTCAATATGAACAAAAGTCTTAATCCTTTATTACTATTCAGTATTTTTCTGTCCCTCCAAGTTTCTACCACTGGGTAACCACCACCACTGAATACAAGTAATCATGTTGATATTGACACAAACAGGGAACTTGCTGTTTGGTTTGTTCCAAAGTCCTCTAGTCTTTAAGTGGCGCTAATGTGGTTAATAGTTTTGACTCCTGATTCTTTGCCTTAGACTTTTCAGCTTGGAAGCAATGTTTATAAACCTTCCGTTTCATCTGCCAGCTAGCCCAAGCCTTTGTCCAAATCAGAGCCTCATAATATCAGCTTTCTTATTCTAATGTCTTATTCTTTTTCTTACTTTAAATTATGAAATATAGGAAACATACAGAAAAGTACAAAAAATAATATGATCAACAACCACAAGTCCTCAAGACAAAGGGAGCTGGGTAGAGCGGTAGAATATCCAGCCCAGATGGTGCCCCTTAGTAATGGGGGACCTGGAGCAAATATTTTACCAACAAAAGAAACCTGTACCCATTAAAAGTCACTCCCTGTTACCGCAGCCCTTGGCAGTCACCAGTCTAATTTGTCCCTGTGGGTTTGCCTGTTCTGGGCATTTCATATAAATGGAATCTGTAATGTGTGGCCTTTTATGTTGGGCTTCTTTCATTTTGGCATAATATTTTCAAGGTTCATCCATGTTATAACATGTATCAGCACTTTATTCCTTTTTCTGAATAATATCTGAATAATATTCCATTTTATCCATTTTATGTGTCCACTTATATCCATATTACTCATCCATCCACTGATGGACATTTGGGTCATTTCTCCTTTTTGGCTGTTACGAATAATGCTCCCGTGAACATTTGTGCACATGTTTTTGTGGATATGTGTTTTCAGTCCTCCTAGGCATGTATCTGGGAGTGGAACTGCTGGGTCATATGGAGATTCCGTGTTTAACCTTTTGAAGAATTGTCAGCTTGCTTTCCAAAGATGTTGCATCATTTTACAATCCTGTTTAATTTGCCGAGTCTCAAGTTTCCTATCTATAAGATGGGCATAATAATAGTGCCTACCTCCTAGGGTTTTGTGAGTGTTAAATGAGTAGATTCACAGAAGCACTTATAATAATAAATAATATAGTAAGTGTTCAGTAAATAAGAGTAAATGATAGATCTGATAGTGGGTAATAGCACTAATAAATGTTATTTTAATGCATTTTTCAATCTTCTGAAATTATTTTTATTAGATGAATGAAAATATTTGTTGCTAATAATTCATGCTTTAATTAGTAGGAATCAGATTATCCTTGGAAGGAATAGGTGTTTTTTTTTTCTTGGAGTTTAGCATACAGCAGGTCATTTCATTCAACACTGTTTCATTATAATAGTGATGAGAGATCCCATGGGAAGTTAATTCTTGCTTATGCTAATTAGCCTGTGGTGAAATCGGTTTCATTATATATCATCTTGCCTGCAGTCGCAGAACCTGTCGATGATGTTAAGTGAGGACCACCCGTCACTACTCTTAGTTCTCCCATTCAGAGATAAGACAGCACAGTCAGCCCGGTGCTGTTCCCTCGCCCTCCATCGTTTCTCATTGATGGAGGTCTTTGTGCCAGTGAAATTGATTAAAAATGGGAATACAGTACCATCTTTTCAAAGGAAGGTAACGTTTTTACTGCAGGATATTGGTCAAGGAAAAGGAGAGTGAGGGCTGTTTGTGGAGGATTGAATTTGGAAAGGTATAATTGAAGTAAGTTAGACTTGGAGATGAGGAGAAGGACGCCACCTTTGCAAGTTTAATGATGTAAAAGTCAGAATAATATTGACCACTTACTACGAGCTAGGCACTGTTTTAAGCGTTTAAACATACTAATTCTTTTTTTATAACAGTCCCTTGAGGGACAGAAGTTTTATTATTCTTGTTTTACAAATGCAGAAACCGAGGCAGAGAGGCCTAAAAGGTTAAATCTGCCCTAGCTGGTGTGGCTCAGTGGGTTGGGCATCATCCAGCAAACTGGAAGTGCGGCAGTTCAGTTCCTGGGGAGGGCGCATCCCTGGGTTGCAGGCTCATTCCCGAGTTGGGGCACATACAAAAGGCAGCCAATCGGTGTTTCTTACATAAATGTTTCTCTCCCTCTCTTTCTCTCTCCCTTCCCATCTCTCTAAAATTAAAAATAGTGAAAATAAAATTTTAAGAGGTTAAATCTTTTGCAGAACCCTTTTTTGGGTGAGTTTCCCATCCTCTCCAGAACTTTAACCCTATTTTAGAGACTAGGATGGTATGGGATCAGATGGGATGGAGGATAGAAATTATAAAATGCTATAAATTATACACATGAATCCAGCAAACCACATCCCTGTACACATTTTAAACCCTCACTCCCACCAGAAGCTAGAATTCATTCACTCAGTTGTACCATTTGCATTGGGATTCTTCTGTTGTCCTGTACTCAATACTTCTCTTCCCCCAGTTTAGCTACCGCATGCCTTTGGCCACTGTGTTCTAGAAGCCTTCAGAGAAAGTAACATTTTTCTTTACAAAGGTTTATATTTTACTTTAAAAGGAAAAGAATCTTAATAAAAAGGTATTTATTTTTGAAACAAGATTATCCCTAAATCCCGACCACTCTTACAATTTATTTCTGTTAGTGGGCATATATTTTTATGGTTTTTAATAAGCCTGTAACATTACGAGCTGTTAGACTTTGAAACCTTTTTTTAACAAGTGCCTGGGGATCCACTTTGTTGGGGACTCCTAAGGGTACATCCAGATATGTCACCCTGATATAGACGCTGCACACTTCCGGAAAGTACCATTTTCTGCCTCCAAAGCTCTGGGGTTGTTTGAACGCTTATGAATACTAAGAGCAACTAAGTAACACTCAAATAGTTCTCATCTTTGGCTAAAAATAAGATCGTGAATCCATTTCCCAGTCTTTAGGGAAGCCCCTGTGATGATTTACCAAAAATGTGAACCACTTCCCTTGTCAGAACATCACGCATTGAAGAGGGAGCGGCCCATCAGCAAGCAGAAGAGAGTGTGCGTTGAGGATGGGGTGCAGTCACTTGCATCTGTGCGGCAGCATCTGAGGGCAGGAGAAAGTCTGGGGAGAAAGGGATGGGACTCAGCTGACACAAGGAATAGGTGGAGCCTGATAAGGGGCGTGAAGAGTTTTGACACATATGAAGAAAAGCACTGCTTAGAGTCTAGGTTTTATAGATACAGTGGGTGGGGGGGAGTGTTTTTTCCCCCTACATCACGTATTTTAAATTGTTACATGATAATCTCCTAGTATGTCATCTCATGTTTTGTGTGTATGAGCATATAATTTTTAGTTAAAAAGTAAAAATGGCCTTGGCTGGTGTAGCTCAGTGGATTGAGCTCCGGCCTGTGAACCGAAGGGCATTGGTTCGATTCCCAGTCCGGGCACGTGCCTGGGTTGTGGACCTAGGTCCCTAGTAGCGGGGCACACAAGAGGCAACCACACATTGATGTTTCTCTCACTCTCTTTCTCCCTCCTTTCCCCTCTGTCTAAAAATAAATAAATAGATAAATAAATCCTTAAAAAAACCCAAAAAACAAATTAAGAACTAATACAAAACACAGGACAAAATAAATAGTGTGACATTTATATAGCACCCCTACATACATGGCATAGTACCATAGTCTTTCTTAAACAATAATAGATTCCTGGAATATGCTTAGGCAGCAGGACATGTGAAATATTTACCAAATATTTGATATGTATTTCATCACTCAGCAAAATTATTGACAACATCCCATGGCAAGCCGCTGCTCTAGACACCGGGGACACCGTGGGGAAAAAATGTGTTCTCTTCTCCTGCTGTTCTTAAGAGTTCAGTGGGAAAGATAGGCAAAAACAAATTAATTAAAACTAAAAGGAAAAATTACAGATTGTGGTATATGTTATGAAGGAAGAAACAGACCATTGTAAATATAGATTTACCCAAATTATAAAATTCCAATTTCAATTTCTTGCCTGGGTATTTCATACTTTTATCTTGTTCCACAATAACTTTGAAAAGAGCTTATGGATTTGACCAAATTGTGTGTATACATTTATTTATGCAACAAAAAAAGTATCGATTGCTTGTGTGCTGGGCACCGTTCTGGGCCCAAGAAAAGGAGCAATGAACAAAACAAAGTTGTTGTGTTTGTGGTGACTTTACCCTAGTGGGAAGACAGTAAACAAACATGCGGTAAATGGCAGGAAGTGATCAATGCCATGAAGAAAAAAATAAAGTAGACTGAGGATAGGACCAGAATGACATTCTATTTGGGTGGATTGAGAAGAAGTCTCTAAGGAGAGAAAAATTTCTCCGCAATTTTCCTTCTTTTGTCTCTTGGGTCAGTTGAGTTAATGAATGCAGGATGCAAGATAATTTTTCTATCTGTTGGTATCATTCACATATGCATTAAGAGAGCTATGGGGAGGGAGGTCTACCTTCTTCCCAGTTCCCGCCACTATAAGAGATTAATACCTGCTTTCTTTACTTTATTCTTTTTTCATTCACCCGTCCATGTAAATGCCTAAGCACCTTCATCCATCCCTTTACCTTTTATCCAAAAAAAAATGCTTTGGTATCTGTTCCAAGTTTCCAGAATCTTGGGATATGATTTATTTGATTAAAAATTACATTGTACAATTAAATGTCTTCCAGATGTTTTATTATAACATGGAGAGAGCTCTTCTCTCCAAGCCTTTCTCCTAGTAAACTCTCAGCCATTGAAATCTGATGTCTTGGGTGAGGTTAGTGATCACCCTTCCTGCCCCAAAGCCCTAAATAAAATCATACACCGCTCAAGTGTTCTATAGCATTGCACCCGTCTAAAATAGGCAGCTGGCACCCACCCCACACCTCGTTGTTGGCTGGCAGGCTGGTCCCATAAATAGCTCAGTGTTACGTGATCGGACAACGACAACTAACAGAGATGGGATTTTTGTTTCCTAACACACACGTGTGATTTCTGGTATTCCACAAAATCGAGGTCTAATTCATTGGACCCTAACTGTAACATAGCTCTTGGGAGAACTGTGCAAGTCAATAGCCAAATTGTTTTGGATGTGATTCAAGATAGCCCTGTCTCAAACCAACTTCTGCATCATGGACCCCAGTGTCGGAGCAAGGTTCACTTTTAGCCCCTTCCATGTAGGTAAAGCAGTACTGCCCCTGCAGTCCGGTGCGGCCCAGGGAGTTCCTGCCAGGTGGATTAAAAATTCCTAAGCGGGCCTGAGCAGACACCTTGGTAGTTTTATAAAATCATTTTTTCTGAAATCAAAAGTGTGTTTTCAAAACCTACCCACTGTTGGAATATGATGGTTCTTGTTTCTGACTCTTAGCTGGAATGTATTGTTTTTATGTCAGAAAGATTTTTAAAACCTATAATTTAACAGAACATTACTTCATAAATTCCTTAGCAATAACTCAGAAGGTGAACCTTGGGGTATTTTTCCAGATAAAGCTGTGCCCTTTTTTGTGCGAAGCGTTGTTGCTTAGGCAACCAGTGATAATACATAGGGCTCAATTCATGCCTTAGATATTTTCACTCTTACTGGGTCTTTTCCAAAATGGCACTATGTTCATTGTATTTCTTAAAATTCAAAATACCAAATCCAAAACAAGTGAATTTTAAAAATTCCTCATACTAATTATTTATCATTACTGTTCAGATGCTGCTTACTGTTGCTTCAAGTTTGGAACAAAAGTAAAGAGAATGTCTGTGATGTCACAGCTTTGGGCAGTTCTCCCCCTAATGCTCATTTCGTGCTTTCGCTTATAGGAGTTGAGAACACTTTATAGTCAGAACTTTGTAGACCCAGTTTGTAGCTTTCCGTGGCCACACTGAAGATCTACATTTATAAAACACTTTAAAGCCAAAATTCGGTTCAAAAACCCTGATCTTCAATCTACCAAAAAGGGAGGAAAAAACATTTGTCTTGAGCTTTTGTAACTGCAGGAATATTTGCTTTAGTGGATTTAAAAGGGGAAGGGAAAAAAAGAAAAAACCCACCCAAACCCACTGATTGTTTGTTTAGCAGGTTGTAAACATGGCTGTGTGGATCCAGGCCCAGCAGCTGCAAGGAGATGCCCTCCATCAGATGCAAGCGCTCTATGGCCAGCATTTCCCCATCGAGGTGCGCCATTACTTATCCCAGTGGATTGAAAGCCAAGCTTGGTAAGTGAACAAAGTTTTTTCCATCATATTTCGTGAAGCATAAGCATATTGAAATTTGGAAAGATAATATGATATAGACTCCAAAACTGGTACATTAAAAAAAAAAATCATGACCACAAAAAGGTATTTAACTTCGCCTGGGATTTTAGGAAGGTGGAATAACTCCTGGTATTTTTAAAATAGGATGTCTTCCCTTTAATAGTAAATTCTGGCTAAAAACATTTGAGCATTACAGCTAAAAAAAAAAAAATTAATAAATATGTTTTGAGTGCCTATAGGGTGCCTAGCAGAGTCGTAGGTAGTAGAGTTTCTATGAAAAAAACTAAAACCTTTGTCCACATAGAATTTAGTGCTTGGCGGAGAGGTCAGGCATGTCTAGTCACATAATTTAATAAAATGTATTCTTAACAAATTTAACAATGGAGACATTGGTGTTTTAAAATGTATATGTAATTTATATATACACATTAAAGATTAAAAGACAACACACCAAAATAGTAACAATAATTATATCTTGGTGGCAGATTTAACTAGCGTGTTTATTTTTCTTATTTTCCAAGTTACCTTTATACATTCAGGGGGAAAATTGTTTTCAAACTCTTTTAGAGTTAGTACAATGCCATAAACTGATATACAAAGCCTATCAGTGAACACTATTGCACCCCAGGCGGCAGGCTGTCCCCTGCTCTGCTCAGGGCCTGGAGCACGTCGCCTGGTTA
>PVJD01012051.1:0-42188 GCA_004026545.1 Mormoops blainvillei | reverse complement strand
GCATGGCACCTGCACCTTCTCCTTATGTGGTCCCCTACCTGTGTGAGAGAAGTTGGCCCTCCCAGGACAGGATCCGCAGATGTTACAGATTAAGATGGGGTTTTCCCATCTACGCAGGGCCTCTGGATTTTAAATTGAGGGGACCTTAGGAGAAATAAGAATTGGAAAGCGAGAGTAACCTACTGTGTGCCACCCACTGTTCCAAGAGCTTTATTTTGCTCAGTTCTCAGAGTAAATGAGGCATTATTATACCACTTTATCAAGGTGAGAAAAAAACTTCCCCAGGACCATGTGAGTTGTAAGCTGTAGAGCCAGGACTCCAACTCAGAATTATCTGGCCTCCGAGTCCTCCTTCCGCCTGATAGGAATCCAGCGGCCGTCCACCAGGGCCGTCCGCTCACTGGATAGGGGAGCAGATGCGGCCCACAGAGCTCGGTGGCTGTGCCAAGGTCAAGAGTGAGCGTGTCGAGCCGCTGGGGCTGCTCCTGCTTTCTCTGTTGGGTTGTGGCCAACTGGAGTCCTTTGGTGATGTGTCCAGCTCTGAGTGACACCAGGCTGGTGGAGGCAGGTAGGTCCCCAAGTCCCCGGCTTAGAAGCTGTGTGCCACTGTCCCCTCTTTATGGTATCCTCCGCCTCAAGGGTCACTTTGATTTATACCAAGCCACAGTCACCTTCCAAAAGAAGCCACAGGGGTGGTCATCAGAGGCCAGCCTGAATGTGAGTTGACAAAAGCTTGCAGGCATGGTGCCCATATAGGGGTCCTACCGGCAGAACCCTTTCCCTGCCGTGTGGCCTCTGGCCCTCTTTTCCCACCTTGAGCGCTGGCTCTTCCGTGACGCGCAGCCTCGCGCCCCAGGGACTTTACTCGGGGCCACGCCAAGGCAGTAGCGAGGAGAGTGACCCAGTTCCCCGGTGCCAGCTCTCCCGCCCCTGCCACCCGCCTGGGCCTGCGAGGTTTCTGTGAGGCTCACGGTCCCCAGCAGCCAGCCACCTCAGATTTGTCTCAGCCTGGTGAGTCCTCCTGCCGCTGAGCCACCTGTCAGCCAACACCTCCCACGCCAGATGGCCGCCCCTCCCGCCCCTCCATGGCAGTCCGGCCAAGCCCAGGCCCGGCGTGGCCAACAAAGGAGCCGAGCGGCGGTGGCCAAGGTCAAAGCGTCCATCTGGACGCAGGTTTCCGCAGAGCTGAGGCGCTGCCACAGAAACTGCTTTGGCAAGAGGGACTGTCCCAGGCCTCGGCTCTCGGTTCCTGATGTCTTGCCTCAACGTCGAAAGCTGTGCCCAGAGGCGCCACGGCTCCAGCAGGTGGGAGGATGCCCGAGGAGGGCCTTCGGGGTTGCCTCCTCCGCTGTGGGGGCCGCCTCTTGTGACTCTAGAGGGCGAATCACCCCATTTCTTTGTCAGAGAGAAGCTTGACCACAGAGGGGCCCCCTCTGCTTGTCCAGGGCCCTCCTCCCCCGCTCCCCCTCCCCACGTCTCCTCCTCCTGGGACGGCCTTGAATTCCGACCTTGACCCTGGGTTGTTCCTCTCAGAGGCTTCCATTTAGTTCTTCGACTTGACCTCACATTGTGCTTCAAATGTGAGGCAATATTATTGCACCAGATTTTTACAAAATAGAAAACGGAAGAGGGAACTATGTTTTGTTTCCTGAGCAGTGAAAATCGAGACAGACCTGCCTCTGCTCAGGTCTCTTCTTTCTCTGTGCGCAGCAGAAGCCGTCGAGATGGTCTTGCAAGGAGCTGGTTTCCTCACCTCGAACCAGGCGCTCTCCCTCTGAATCCCGCTAGGGGGGGAATATATTCTGAATTAAAAAACAAAACAAAGCAAAAACCCACTGCATTCTGAGTTTCCAAACCAGCATAACCTGTTTCTTACCCTACACAAGTGAACAAAGATTTGTTTTTAGGGCCCCGATGTCAGTGCTAAAGAAGATGTTCTAGAACAGAAAGGGAAACCCAACGTCCAAGCCTGGGGCGGGGGTCTACACGCGTTAGCGGATCATCACAGAGTATCCAGGCTTTTCTTTACATCGTTTACTTTGTATTTTTCCCAAGTGGAAGCCTCAGGACAGCATCTTTATTGTCATTCCCGTGTGGCCCTGGCCCACGTTCAGTTTAGTTTTTTAAAAATGGCATCAGAAGCATCTCATCGATCTCTCCAGTAACTGGTAAAACGGAACCCACAGGATGGTTCATTTTCCTTGACGGAGACACGTCTGAGCAGGGCAGTCAGATTCCCAGCGAGCCAGCCTGCCGTGGTGGGTGGGTTTGGCGGACGTCAACTCAACGTCGGACCTGTTGTTCTCCAGGACAGCGGACAGACAGCTCTGGTGACGGCAGGTCGGCTTGCTGGGACGTCGCTGCTGCCCTCTCAGCACCCCGACTCCTGCCACCTTTCCCGCATGCCTCCCTTTGGACGGGCAAGTCACCTGACAGTAGGCGCCTGGGCGAAGCCGGCCTTGTAGCTTTGCCATTTTTCCTGGGCTGTCATCCGATGCCTGCCATCCCTTGCCAGACTCGCTCACCCAGTGCCAATTCCAGGGGGGAAATCAAATCTAATTTGAGCTCTGTTTTATCTGCTTATTTTACACACAGATGTGAGTACAGTTCTCTCTGCATTACATAAGTATTTAAGCTTTCATTCCAACTGTTTTCAGCAGTTACCATGACATACTGCCCGACAGACAACGCCCACAGAATCAGAAACACCTCTTCGTGGAGCTTGTTCTCTGAAGGCTATCAGAAACGGGAGGCTATGAAATGAAGCAAGATGAGCGGAGGGGACAGTAAAGTCACCAGAAGTTTCCAAGGTCTCTCTGAACTATTTCGGATATTCTGGGAGTGTGTGCTGAGAAGTGGTGGGTGGAATGTCTCCCACCTTCCCGGTTTTGGCTCCTCCAAATTAAATATTATCAATATCACAACGGCCACATTTGGCAACATGAAGCAGCTTCCACGGGTAAGCTGTGCCTGCAAAAACGCCCATCTTTGTTGCAGGTTCACGGGGCCAAAGTTCATGTGATGTAACAGGGGTGCACTCCCCAGGCATGCAAGCTGATCGGGGGGAGACCGAAATCCTCGAGGACAATTCATTCGCCCAAATGAAGGTCCACCAGGAAGCGAGTGAAGTGCTGTGTCAGCACAACCTCACTCCTGCAAGTCGGGGCTGTCACTCCTTTAGGCTGGACGATCCCAGGTGCCAGTGACTTACTGTCAGTGCCAGGTAGCCAGTGGGTATAAACACGCCATTTGCAGGGGCACAGAACCTGTCGCTGCGTGCGGACGAGTTTGGCTGGCTGGTGTCTGGTTATTCTGGGGGGCCCTGTGGAGTGGACCGCCATGTCCTGCTGGAGCTTCGAGGCAGGAGGCAAACAAACCCAGGTGGGACGACACGTGTATGGCAAATACTATAGACTTGCGGGCTGGGGAGTTTAACAACAGACATTTATTTCCCACAGTTCTGGAGGCTGAAAGCCTTGGGTGCCAGCACGGCTGGGTTCTGGGAAGACCTTCTTCCTGGCTTGTGGACAGCCGCTTTCTTGTGTCCTGACATGGCAGGGAGAGGGAGGATCTCTTTCCTACCTCCTCTTACAAGGGCGCCAGTTTGTCACAGGGGCTCTTCCCTCTGGCCTAATTACCTGCCAAAAGCTCCACCTCCGAAGACTATCACACTGCGGGGTGTTGCTCCAACATATGAATTTTAGAGGGACTTGAACCTTCAGTCCAGAGCAGAAGGTAACAACTGTAGATGTCCTTTGGAGGGGAGACCGAGAGGATGACTGATGATGGCCCAGTAGGGACATGAGGGCTGCAGGAATAGGGGCTCTGATGGCCTTGCTGGCTTAGAACCCATGAGGATTGACGCCCACCTCTCCCTGCCACATGGGGGCCTGTACCCCATGCCCCCAGCTTGCCAAGACCCAAAGTTAAACACTCGCACCAAAATTTGTGGTTCCAGGTCCACAACTGAGGGGGGATGTAGCTCCTGGCTGAGCCAAAATCCTTAGAAGGCTCTAGAAGGAGAGGGAGCTGGTGAGCAGAGGACATGCAGGGGAGCAGGACTGCTCCCTCCCCGCTTGGCCCAAGAAGTCTGGCCCCAGGAAACTCTTCGGGCGGAACCATCCTCAGGCACCTCTTTACCCCATCAGTCCTCAAGAGGAATGGAAGGAGAAGCTCCTGGAAGCTCCTCAGATAAAACTTGTATTCCCTGATGGTATCGTTATTCTCAGCTATGGAGGTGTCCTGGTGGGGGCTTCAGTCACCAGCTGCCCACAGCTGCGGGATTCTGAATTATCTGAATAGTTTCCATGAGGAATGTTCAAGCTGAACGCAAAATTGGATGCAGATGCGTGGCTCTACTCGCTCAGTCATGCTGAGCAGGACGGCCACACAGTGCACATGCTCCCTCGATGGCGTCCACTGCCCCCGCTGACTCGTTCAGCGAAGTCATCACTGTTCGCACTTGTACATTCCAGTCCACTTTCCTCGGCTGCTGGGAGACATTGGTGTCGTGCAAACTGCTGTCATTATACTAACAATGGCTGGACCTTTTCTGGACAGACCTCATATGCCTGGGTGGCTTCTTAGAGCTTGGCTTTCTCATGCGTAAAATGAAAATAATGATAAAACTGCAACCTTTTAGGATTGTCATGAGTGTTAAATGAGAGAATGCGGGTGACGGGCTTGGCGCAGCTCCTGGCTCACAGAAAAGCCACAAGAGAAGCGTAGTGATGGCCCACACGCAGGGCACGGTCATGTTGGTGAGTCGCGTCAAACACTGTGCTCTCCGTGCACCCATCCTTTTGAGTCCGAGTATAATAGACCCGAGGGCAGGCGCAGGGGGATTCGATTGGCTTTGGCACAAATGTATCTTCTATTGGTCCCCGAAGGGCCCCCAGCAGAGAGCGATGGCCGGATGGGGGAAGTCGACGGCATTTTGTCCCCAGGTCCGGACCTGCTTCTCTCGCCTTCTCCCAAGTGTCACCCCCAGCGTGCTCGCCTACAGACCTCCGGTGTCCCAAGGCCCAGCTGAGTCCGAGCCTGCTTCCAGGGAGTCTGACCTGGCACACTCTCCGTTTTATGGCCCAACTTCTTTAAGTTGCGTCTTCTCCGATCTCAAAATTTAAAAATAGGTCTCCCAGTCTTGTACTCTGTGACCACACAGTGATTCAAATGATCAGAACCAATGAACCGCATTTCCATTATCATGACAATGTAACTATTGTCCAATGCTCGGTCAGGTAGTGAGTTGGGATGACACTTCCTTCTTGAAGTTTCCAATGACCTTTAAATGAGGGTATTTACTTTGTTTCATATTTGAATTATGATTTTCTTGTATAGGATCTTGATCGATGCACTAGGTTCAAAAAGATACACCTGAGAATTCTGACAGTCTGGCTCTATTGCCTTCCAGCATCTATTTTAGTTAAGTCTGATGCCAATCCAATGTTTGTTTGTTTATAGATAATTTTTTTCTCTGCAGAAGCCATTATGCAGTTTTATTAATTTTTACTGCTCTGACACTTTATAAAAATATGTTCTGTCAGTTAGGAAAGTTTTGGCCGTAAGTAAAAAGTGAAAACAAACAAACAAAAATCCCACGGACAGTGGCTTGAGGAACGCACTTAAGAAGAAGGTGGTCCCAGGTGAGCTGCACTCATTCGGTGCTGTCAGGGTCCTTGCCATCCGTTCTGCTTCACACAGGACGTGGTAGGAAAGGAATCTCGCCACCCTGTGCCTACTGCCTTGTGGTCACAAGGCGCCCCCACACCACGCCTTTAGACGACGCAGAGTGGGGTCGCTCCTCTTCCTGAGGCTCCGAGTTCTACTCTGAAAACACTGCCCTACCCCCCTGCCCCAACGTGACATTCTCTCAACACCTCACTGGCCAGAACCTGGTCACATGTCAACCCCTAGACTCCTGACATGGTCCGAAGTTTTGTACCCCCTTCCTGAAGTTCATATGTTGAAATCCTAGCCCCCAAGACGGCGGTGTTCGTAGATGGAACCTTCGGAGGTGATGAGGTCGTGAGGGTGGGGCTTTCGTGAATGGGATTAGTGCCCTTGTGAAAGAGGCCCCACAGAGCAGCCTTGCCCTCCCACCAGGTGAGGACTCATGAGAAGCGGGCTGTCTGCAGCCTGGAAGAGGGCCTTCGGGAGACCCGACCGTGCTGGCCCCCTCATGTTGGACTTCCAGCCTCCGGAACGGTGATAAATACCTGTTGCATTTATCACCCAGTCTTGAGTATTTTGTATAAATACCCAAGTCTTTAATGTATAAGCCACCCAGTCTTGAGTATTTTAACATAGCTGACCGAATGAACTAAGACAAGACTCATTACTGAAAGACAGTGGAATTCACTGTAACTGGCTCAGACCACCCAAGATTCAGTCCCCGAGGCTGGAAGGGGTATTCTTCCCTGATGTCACAGAATCTTCACCTGCTACCTCAGCGCCCAGGCCCGGGCACTGTTAACAAGCAAGGAGGAGGGATGCCTTCTTTCCGTTCCCCTCGTTGGTGTGAGTACCTACATCCTTCTAATTCCTTCAATGCTACCTTAACTGGGGCTCAGGAGAAAGGGGGATGCTGGCCCTTAGTCTTGACCTGGAGGGCCGCTGGTGAGGTTTGTTGTTGTTGCTGTGTTTAGCGTTTCATTGCTTTTTCAAATATTTCTCTTTTTAATTGTGGTAAAGTCCACATAACACAAAATTGACCATCTCACCCGTTGCCGGGCGCGCCACTCAGGAGTGGTGAGGGCATGCCCACTGCTGTGCGGCCAGCCCTGCCACCCGCCTCCGGGACGCTCCTCATCCTGCAAACCTGCAACTCTGCCCCCACTAACCCGCAGCTCCCTCTTCCTGCCCCACAGTCCTCATCCCTCTGCTTCCTGTCTCTGCAGATCGGACTGCGCTAGGTCTCACGCAGGGGTGGCTTTGCTGTGACTGGTTGATTTTACTCAGCGGGGTGCCTGTGGGTCCTTCACATCCCACCACGTTTTAGCGGGCGTCAGAGTTTCCTTTCTTTCTAAGTCTGTATAACGTTCCATTGCGTGTATATAACACGTGCTGTTTGTCCGTTTGTCCATCTGTGGACACTCGGGCTGTTTCCTCCTCTTAGCTGCTGTGAGTACTGCTGCTCTGAATGCGGGCGTACGGATACTGCTGAGTTTTAAAACCGTGGCTGCACGGGGGACAGTGGCCGCTCCACGCCCAAACAGGCATATCTGAGTGTCTTTCCCACGGCACCGGGGTAGAATCCTCACCGTCGTCGCCGCCACGCTGCCATACAGTGTGTCATTACACACTGTAGCTCTATGTTCCCCCAGTTACAGGGTTTTGCTTGGCACGTTCCTTCCGGGTCCATTGTCACAGCCCGCGCGGCTGCCTGAAGAGTTTGAGCTACAGATGAGCCTAGATAGATGACAAGAGGAGAGACCTCCTAAGCTGCACGATCAGAAAATGGTGACGCATGTGTGCTTCAAGGTGTGTGAAAAGAAGAAGTGAGAAGTGACAGGGGGTGAGATTACTGAGTAATTGCTATCAGCCTGAAAGACATGGTTGAACTCTTTTGTTTTCACAGGCTCTATTGTGGGTTGACTAGTTTGACACGGCCATGGAATGATTATCTCTAATCTAGTAACTTTAATGCAAATTTTCCTAACTGATGAGACAGGTTGACATTGTAAATTTCATGTGGGGGAAAAAAAAAAAAAGAAATCTGTCTGAAGCTCTGCCAGCTAAGATAAGACAGAATATTGGATAAGATTTAACTATTAAAATTATAAAGCTTCATTCCCTTTTAGTTTTCACGGAGGGGAACAAGGTAAACGTTGTTGGGTCGTTGGCACTGTTTCTCCCATTTGTATATTCCTTTTAAACACGAACATTATGTTATTTATTCGGCTGTTAATGACAGCTGATTATCGACCCATAAATATACATGTTGGATCTAATGGTTTGTGAGTGTTAAGCCTCAGACAGTAATATCTGTGGGTATTTAGAGAAGTCTACAGCTTCATCCCCATTGCTATCTGGCTTGTCAGTTTTCTGTAGAATTATCTTCTTCTCTGTGCTGTCAGCTGAATCGTGTATTAGGCGGAAGGCAGCTTTCCCCTCCGTTATTGCTATTTTTTCCCTTCCTGTCAGTAAACACATTTTTAAAAAAGAAAGAAAGAAACACAACTGTCTTGTGTAATCCAGGCTACAGATACCACATTTTCTCTATGTCTTTTGGAAAATAGCAAATGTGGTTTCTTAAGGCTTTTCATTTTCAAGTCGTTTCAGGAACATTAGCAAATACATATGCACACAGAGTTTCTGTACCACGTGGTGGGCAGCATAGCTGATGCGAAGGCGCTGAAGTTCCAACGGAGGGGCCTTCATCCTCTAGCCCTGAAATCCCATGGTATGCATTTAAAATTTTAAAATATTTGGCCACTAGCGGTTTGCTCCCTGAGTGCCAAGATACATTTATTTATTTTCTAAGCCTGGCCCGAGTAGCCTGGTGTTTAAGCTTGACGGGATGCTGATGTGGGGTGGAGAAAGACACCCTGTTCCCCAGGGCGTGGTCAGGTGCGCTCAGCTCTGGGGACGCAGAGGTGTCCGTGCTGGAGGTTCCCAAAGCTGCAGAACGGAAGGCAGTGTGACCGAGCTGAGTAGGCCCGGGGCCTGGGCAGAACCCCAGCCTGCCTCCCCCCACCTGTCCCCAGCCAGGGACGGACACGCTGCAGCAGGGAGCCGGGACCGCACTGGGTGACCCGCAGAGGTGCAAAGCTGCAGCCCTCAGGACACTCCCAGGTAACTGCCAATGTTTTCACTCCTCTGGACCTCTCGTAATTCAGTTTCTGTTCCTCACACTCTACCCACACTGCTTTCCTGTCTCCCTCTGATTTTGCTGCCACCTTGAACCCTACTGTCCCCCGGAACCTGCCTTCCCTCTCTCCCTCCCTCTTCTTATCTCTGGAGCAGTGGGTCTCCAACGGTGGGGGCATGAGAGTCCCCTGGGGGGGCTTGTTAAGGCAGATCTGGGGGCTCCACCCCTGGAATTTCTAATTCCACAGATCTGGGAGGGCTGACAAAGTGCACTTACAGCAAGTTCTCAGGTGCTGGGGGTGCTGCTGGTCTGGACAGAGACCACCCCTGAGGGCAGCGGCGCCTTTCCCGCCCAGCCGGCTGAGGCACGGGATCAGTGCCTGTGTCTTTATGTCAGTTGTGCTGGTCATTGTAACCACATAATTTAACTAAATGCTGAGTGAACTGAGATACATGAGGAAGCGAAGTGATCACGTCTATACAATACGAGTTGTATAGACATAATAGTCGTCTATTAAAAAGACTCAATATAGATGAGTCACTGAAGAATTGCTATAGGGTTAGGAGTGGTCAAGACAATTCTAAAAAGTCACAATAATTGAAAACTAAAAGGCTGCAAAACTCTAGAAGAATATTCAAAAAAATTATTTGTAAATGCCTTTAAGTTCTTGCTATATTATAAAGTGTCTCAAAAATAAAAATGGGTGCCAATGTACTAATGATGTAATCTATGTGAAAAATACATCTGAAATGCCCTCAAGTACTTTACACTCAAAAAAGAGGTCTCGGGAAAGAGCTCTTGCACCTATATTAGAATATTGTCAAATACGTATACATTTATTTGTTTTAATTTAAATATGAAGATTAAGCTACTTATGAATCTTTTTACTGATTCTCTGATTGAACCGCTTTGATCAGCTGACCTGAACTGACCCAGTCGAACGAGAGAACTTCCTTGGCATCCACTGAATCCCTCTGCCCTGGAGCCATTTTTCCCTGTGCCTGAACTCGCAGCTAGGAGTCCCAGCGAGGGCCCTTCCAGGTCCCAAATGGTATTTTGTTATTAAAGAATGCCAATTTAGTGTTTTAAATTGTATAAAATTGTACTTTTCCAACACTGCTGCTGCCAGTCTGTTTGAATCATTACCCCGTCCCAGGCACACACAGAACGAGGTCCACGCCCTCGGCGTGGCACCCAGGCCTCTCTGACCAGATCAGCCCCTGTCTCTCACTCCCCATCACCTCTCACTTCTTCCCTTCGCATACCGCGAACCACACGTGAGTTGCCATTTCTTGATTATACCACTTGAGCCTTTTTAAATGAGCTCTTTCTCTGGTTGTCCATCCAGAGAACTCTTACTTATCCTTCAAAGTCCAGCCTAAATGTTCCATCTCTGGGAAGCCCTCCCCAAGTCCCTCCTTTATTCCAATAGACCTTGGTGCACGGTCTTTGATGGTGCCTGTCAGGTTGCTTTGGATTTTTTTTTTTCACTGTGGTTTCAATGGAACCTGTAGGATCTTAACTTACAATGTAGACTCTAACTTTTCCACCTAATAAATCAGAAAGTCTAGGAGTGGAGCCCAAAGAACATTTGTAAGATTTCACCACATTTTACGCTATCACCTTGCCCGAGCTTTGCTGTAGTCCTGGGGCTTGGTAGGGGCTCAGTAACACTGATGAAAAATATGAATGAATGGACACTCATGACCTCATACATATTTGATCCTTCTCACTCAACCGTCAGTAGGCATAAACACCCACTGTAATTTAAACGACAACTCAAGTATGATATATATTGTCATGAATTACTAATACCACTCACCCTTCCAATGCTTAGCAATTTCTTCTCATCTTCCTAAACAAAGCCCGCTCTTGTGCGAGGAACTGTTTTAAAAACACAGGCGTGGAGCTCGGATTATTGACTAAATGGCTTTATAAACTATGACAGCTTCAGTCTTTCGCAGACTCATCAGGGAATCTTCTTGGTTGACAGGGCGTGAGGCCCCCGGCCGTAAAAGGGGCCCAATAATGAAGCTGACCCCGGTGGCGCGGGGAGTGTTCAGAAAGGTGACATATGGAGACTGTCTGAACATGGCAGGGGCCCAAGGAATTAACTGATGACACGCAACTGTGGATTAAACTGACTACATTTTTGTTAAATTGAGTTTAAAAATAGAAATTACGTAGCCGTGGAGGCCGAGCTAACCACATGCATACCCTAACACCCAGGAATCCCACTCCTAGGTATTTCCCCCATAGAAAGCTCACACAGGGGCATATTAAACGACAGAGCAGGAATATTGATAGCATCGGCTCTCATAATCGTCCTAAAGCGGAAACAAGTCAGGTGTTGCATTGGAATGGAACGATACCTGTGTCACAGCCACACAATGGACTACCGCACACCAGCAGAACCAGTGAAGAGCTGAACCACGGACAATGAGGCTAGATCACATATACAACACAGAGGAATGAGTCAGACGCAAAAGAGGACGAGCGGCATATTCAGCTGATAGGAACACCAGTGGGCAAGCTCACCTGTGGCTGCAGGTGAGGTGCGTGGCTGTCGCTGGGGCCGGACCCTGGGTGGGGCAATGGGAAGGGGCTCGGGGATGCTGTGATGGTCTCTAGGTCTTGAGCTGGGGGGTTACCTGGGTGTGTTCACTTTGTAAAACTTCATAAAACTTTTGACGATCTGTGGGCTTTTCTGTACGGATGACACACTTCTATAAAAAGCATAATGAAAGAGATAAAAGACCAAAATGGCTGGGTGATTGGAAGGAAGGATGTGACAAGCACGGTGACTAGGAGTTCCCGGAGTTTGAAGGCAGAGCAGGGGAGCAGGGGGAGATAATGCACCAAGAACATGCCCTTCTGACACGTGTGTATCGAGGGACGGAAAACGGAACCGCTGCCAGCCATAGCTGGTTGTCGCCTCTGAGGGACATGGCAAACATGTGCGTCCCCTGATGATGAGGTACGAGAGTAGACACCTGGGAAAATGATCTAAAGTTCATACTGTACATCAGGCTAGATTCTAAATGAATCAAAGATTTATGTGTAAAACAGGAAACCGTAAGTTTGCTAGAAGAAAAACGGGGGAATTCCTTTTCAGTCTTGGAGTGGAGAAGCCTTTTCTAACTGCAACACCAAAGTAGGAAAACACTGATAAATCTGACCATGCAACAACCACAGCCTCTTGGGTAGCAAAACAAGCACTGCCACATTGCCTGCAAGCAAGGAGGAAAACAAAACCACCTCCAAGCAAAGCTGAAGGAGCCATGAAAACCAAACAGCTAAATTGTACTTTCTATCGTAGGAAAAGGATTAAGCTTCCTCATATGTAAAGAGCCCCTAGAAATTGATAAGAGAACAAAAACAGATGAACAAATAGTTTACAGAAAAGGAAATACAAATTGCTCTTTAACATATAAGAGATGCTTAACCCCTCTCACTATAAGATAAAGGCAAATAAGAGTGGAGGCTCCGTCCTTCGTCCTTCGCTCACTGGGTTGGAAGAAAAACACATCCGATGAGACTCCGTTGGGGAAGCAGGCGTGTGTATCTGTTGCTACTGGAGCATGTGAACCCATGCTGCCCTTCTGGAGGCCACCCGAATTCCAGTTCTGGGCACTCATCCTACGGATTCACTGGCCTACGTGCAAACTGAAGAAGGCGTCAGGTTCACAGCGACACCATAATGGGAGGAGCCTGCAGACAACCCAACTCCATCACCGACAAGATGGCTGGTGAAGTGAGTGACACATCCACACAATCTCTACCCAGATGGAGATCTCCAAGTTACAGACACCATTACGCAGAAAGAAAGAAAAACCCCCAAAAGGTAGTGTCTCTAATAGGTTGCTTTTACCTTGTGGTGCGTGTGCGGTGGGTGGGCACGAGAGAAGAATCTGTATTCATATTTGCTTGATTTGTGAGAAGAAGCTTGACGGAGTACCTTGGGCGTCTCCAAACGGGGGCTAGTTGCCTGAGGAGAGAGGTGGAGGTGGGTACAAACTGAGTGGGTAGCAGGCTTTCCTTTTCCTATTAAATGATGTTTGATCTTTGTGCATATGTTAGCTATTTCAACAGTTTAAATAAAACAAGCAAATGATCACGTCAGAAATGGCATGGTGTCATTTTTGGGTGGACTGCCCTGCCTCCTTTTTAAGCTCCCGATTTGGCAAAGTAAGATTAGAGAGAGGGAATTTGTGCTCCTTCGTGGTCTTAGTCTTTTCGTTAATAAAAGAGTCGGCAGGAGCCACGTGCTGCTCCGGGCTCCCTGGCTCTTACAGTGGTTTTTGGTGAAATGAAGAGGCGTCAATGGGTGGCCCAACCCACTTTTGAGACTCTTTGTAAGGACCAAGTTTCAAAAGGATGGCACTGGGCAGAGAGGCACAGCCAAGGGGGTGTTTCTGGATCACACACATGCAGCTTCGAAGGAAGGGACGAGGGTCAGCCAAGCAGGGCGGCTAGTTTTGCAGGGTTCTGCAAAACATTTAGGGAACTCCAATCGTGCTTGATGACCGACCTGGGCATTTCAAACAGAAGCATCTCTTAGGTAAAAAGAATTCTGGGCACATCACGTGATTTTTTGTTTTATTTTATGCAACTCGACAGAGATGTCTGACTCAAATCCACGGCCCACCCATGTCTAAATTCCACGGTCCCCTCTTCCCAGGAAGCGCACTGTGCTTCTCCATCAACACGCTCATCCTGAGTGAGTGATGGAATGAAGCAACTCTTTGTGCTTCTGCCATTTGGGCAGAACGCACCCCCTATAGCCAGCAAGGTCAAGAGGGAATTAGCATGCACTTGGACCGCTTCATTAATTAAAGGGAACGAGAGAACATGAGGTGAAGCCGGTGTCCGCCAGTTACAGACTTTGAGAAATTGTCTCAATCAAGGAGAACTTCACCCAGCCTTAGGTAAAAGCCAATCGATAAGTTAGTTGGCTGAGGAGAGGGCTGTGAAGGGAGGGAGAATCGGGGCCAGGATCTTGGTCTGTGTACAAACAGGGCGGCGGTGAGGAGCAGGGACGGGGAGGGGTACAAAACAACTTACAAAGGGTAACACAATAAAATGAAACGGGAAGCCGCTCCAGCCCTAGTGTGCCCTCTCCCTGTAACGTATAAAGGAGCCGATCTGGGTTAGCTTGCTTAGCCTTGGGAGTCGCGGGCAGCAGGGAAGGGGGTGTGACTGTCACCGCCCCCGGTTATCCATTTCCCCTGCGTGATGGGCCCCATTAGGGTGCAGGGGCGAGCCATCAGAGAGCCACCTCACCGAGAAGATGTCCTGGGTCCTGTCATTCTGCTCACAGCTGCTGCTCACGTGGCCCTGAGAGGTGTCCTGGTGGGGCCCAGAGCGGGCTGGGGCTGGGGCTGGGGGAGGGGAGGGGCCCTGGGCCAAGGTGCACGCCATCACCTGGGGGTGGGCGGGGACAGGGAATGCTGTGGGCTCCCAGCTGGCCTTGTAAAACTTGAGTCATGGTGACAGGACTCTTTCCATCATCGTTTACGCCGCACCTTCCTGGCGACATTTACTGTTATTTAGCATCCTTCTGCCACCCATAAAGCACCTCTCTGCCGTTTGTTTGTTATTTCTCACCCTCCTGAGGTCCTCTGCGCTCACTCCCTCTCTGGAGGGGTGGCGGGGGTAGAGAGAGAGAGAGAGGGGAGGACTCTGTCCCAGGCGCCCCGCCCCCCCCAAGGCCTCCTGCACAGGCAGGTGCCTGGCTTCCCGCTGAAGGGCCCTTCTGCCTTCCGCGGTGGCGCCTGTCGGGTGAGTGCGTCAGGGCTGGAAACAGGGGCCTGGACTCTCGTCCTCTCTCCCCACTGTTCCGTTTTATGACCCGGGCAAATCTTTCAGTCTCTTTTGTATATCCCGACCCATAAAACAGACAAATTGTGGTGGCCTCCTTTCCCCCCACAATGACGTTAGGCCCGATCTTTTGTTTTTCCTTGGTGTAGTAAATCTAGCAGACCAACTATGATAACCAAGAAGAATATTCACCGAGTTCTGAAGAACGGCAGGTTTCTGCACTCTCCTTCTGGGAAGGTGTCCCCAAACCCTCTCCCCTCCATTTCCTGAGTTCATTTCATGTCATGTCCCTCCTGTGTTCAGAACCCTGCCAATGGTCCCACTTCACTCAGAGTTAAAATGGGTCCCCAGAGGGACCCTCTGTGATTTGCCCCCTCCTTGTCCCCTCACAGCTTGACCTCTTCTCCCCCTTCACACCCCGCCCTCCCCCGGCTCCAGCCACACACAGCTCCTGGCCGCCCCTCAGTACACAGCTGCACAGGTGACCCTCTTGGCACTTGCTAGGACACAGAGCTGCGTGGCTGGCCCCTCATGCCCTGGGCCCAGCTCTGAGGCCTCCTTCTCATGGAGGGCCTCCCCGACTGCCCTCGGTGCCCCCACCTTGTGGGTTTGCTTGTGTCCGTCTCCCTAGACAAGCCGGTGAACCCCCGGAGGGCGGGGATTTTGCTGCTTTCCTCTGTATATTTAATAGCTTCATCTGCGCCTGGCACGAGGCAGACGATAAACATTTACTGTGAGTATAACCCTCCATGATGGACCTGGATAGAATGGAGAGCTGAAGACAATCGAAGGCCCCAGGGGTGAGAAGAGAGAGGAAAGAGGAGGGGGTCCTCCAGAGTGGGTGTCGCTTCCAAGTGACTCCAAAGGGAGGCCATGGGGGGTGGTTGGAGAGGCCTGAGGAGACGGCCAGTGTCCAGCCAGGAGCTGGAGGCAAGATGCCTTCTAGACCAGCCATTTTCAAACCCCCAAACCTTGGATGGGATGTAGCTGTTTAATGACGGGCTCTCCCACCCCTTTCACCCGAGACAACAGCAGTGGAACTTCGTTTTCTTCCAAAAAGACCAAAATAACGGAAAACAAACAAATGTTCAACAACTGGGGACAGGTTTACTCTGTTCAGTGAAATACGATCCAGGCCCTAAACATGATCATTATGAAGACAATGGTGGGCGTGGACAACGCTGTAATGTACCCACACGTCGGAAATGAGCGAAATCGCCCGTGCGCCGCCTGCAGCTTTGTGAAACGAACGCGCGCCGACGGGAGCAGGACGGAGGACGAGCAAAGCAAGAGGCGCTGGGCGGGCACGCGGCGCGCGTCAGCTCGGACGGTGCGGGCGGCCGTGGGGCAGAGCCCCGAGGCCTCGGCGGCTCGGCGCGCGGGGAAGGGGTCTTGCTCATAGGCAGCCTCGGAGGGTTGTCAGGGCGCCTTAATCCTGAATAAGACTAACGCGAGTCCTCGTCAGAGATTAGGGAGGCTGGACGAGAGTGGGGTGATATTCACAGTGCCAAAAGAAAAAGACTGTTGAACGAGAATTAAATCCAGGAAACTATCCTTTGAAAATGAAGATGTTAAAACATCTCCAGAGAGCCCTGACTGGTGTGGCTCGGTTGGCTGGGTGTCATCCCCCAAACCAAAAGGTTATCGGTTCCATTTCAGGTCAGTGCACATGCCTCGGTTGCTGGCCAGGTTCCCGGTTGGGGTGTGTGCGAGAGGCAACCCATCGGCCTTTCTTTCATGCAGTGATGTTTCTCTCCCTCCCCCTCTCCTGCCCTTCCTCTCTCTGTAAAAATAAATAAATAAAATCTTTAAAAAAACATATTTCCAGAAAAACAAACACTGAGTGATTTTATTGCTAACGGATCTGCCTTATGGGAAATACTTAAGGCTGAAGTGAGGACACTAGGCAACAACTTGAATCCATAAGAAGAAACAAAGAACACCTGTGATGGGGGTTACACAGGCCAATGTGAAAGACAGTAGTGCTGTGTTTTTATTTGTAATTATTCTTTTCTCCCATCTTATTTAAGAGATATCTGCATAAAGCAATACTTATAAACTGTGTTAACTGACCTACGATGTATAAAGATATAATTTTTATGCCAATAATAGCACACACATGGGGAGACAATAGAACTACTTACGAGCATAGTTTTTGTGTAATATTGAAATTAAGTTGGTATTAATCCATATGGTATTGTTGTAAATTAAAAGGTTAATTAAAAATTGGGGGCAACCACTAAGAAAATAACTACATTAAAAAAGCAAAAGCAACATAAATAACAATGGAATTAAAATGGTACATGAGAAAATATCTAACATGAAAAAAGTGGTGATGAAGGAATAGAGAAACGAAATAAGACATAAGACACATATAAAAGCAAATATAAAAGTGGCTGGTATATATCCTATCTTATTAGTAATTATATAAAATGTAAATGGATTAATGCTTCAGCAGTTAAAAAGCAGGTATTAGTAACATGGAATAAAACAGAGTTCAACTATATACTGTCTATAAGAGACATGTTTTGGATTCAAAGACACAAACAGGTTAAAAATCAAGGGAGAGAAAAAGATATGTCATAAAAGGAGTAGGCAAACAAACAAAAAAAATAGAGAAAATCAGTGAAAACCAATTGGATAAAAAAATTGGAAAATCTTTAGACTGACCAGAAAAAGGAGAAGACTTAAATTCCTGAAATCAGAATTAAAAGAGGGGCAATCTTAGTAAGTAAAAAGGATGAGGGGTAATATTGTGAATAACTGTACACTGACAAATGGGGTAACCTAGATGAAAGTGGCAAATTTCTATAGAAACAGAAATGACCAAAACTGACTTAAGAAATAGAAAATCTGAATATAAGTAAGGAGAGTAAATTAGAATTAAAAAAATTTCCCACAAAGCAAAGCCCAGGACCAGGTGGCGTCGCTGGTAATTGCCACCAAATCTGAAAGGAGAACTAACAGAGATTCCTCGCTGAGCCTCCCAAACACTGAAGGCGGGGGCTCACTCTCCACGTCACCCTAGAGGCCAGTGTTTCCCTGAGATCAAAGCCAGACGACGATGTCACCAGAGGACTAGCCCACATTCCCTAAGAGTATATGTACAAAAACGCTCAACAAAAATGGGAATTTGTCGGGTGGGATTTATCCTAGGAATGCAAGGTTGGTTCAACATACAAGAATCAGTCGACGTAATATACCATATTGAGAGAAAAAAGGGCAACCCCCACGCGACCGCCTTGATGGCTGTAGAGAGACCCTGTGTCCAAACGCCACCTCTGCTGCTCACTGGCTTGGCTGTCTTGAGCCCATGCCCTGACTACTCCGAGCCCTCGTCTCCTCGATGGTGAAGGATTAAACCAGTCACCGTGACTGGCATAAGCAACGCACGCTCTTGACTCTTAGTGGAGAGCATGAGAGGTTCCGAGGGCAGGCTCAGGTACCTGTGTATGTGCATTCACTTTTTAATTGAAAAATGCATGTGTTAATCTAAATAAAATTATACAGATGTATTTGATAAAGCTTTTCCCCCCCGTGGTGAGGGGCAGGCGTTTTCTGGGGTGTGAGCGTTTTCCCTCTGTTGCGGCATGTGTGTGCCGCGGGCTGTCTGCCGGGAGCCACGCGTACCCAGGCCAAGGCTCTCGAATGTGTGCAGCGCCCTGGCTCGGAGCAGGTGTTCCATGAGTTTTACTTTCACTTCTCGTCGCTTGATAAATTTCTTATGCTTCTGGTATGATTTTTGTGGCGCTGATTCCTGCATTGTTATGAACTGTATGCTTTTCCTTCTGAAGCAGCCTATGAACTCCTTCGGGGGAGGGGCCTGTCTTCGGCCCCTTTTACGTTTACTATAAGGTCACGTGTATAGCAGTTGTGTAGATTTGCTTTTTAAGACTATGTGTTAGAACACGTTAGTACCGGTAAGCGAAATGAAACAATGTGCTTTTATGTTAATTTGTAAAGTCATTGGAAATGTTCTAACGTAATAACAGTGCACTGCACCCACTGCTTGCCACAATGGTCAGGCTTGGGCACTGCGGAACACGGTTACTTCTGACAACATGGCCCTGAGCACATAGTAGGTGCTCACACAACTGTTGAATTCACCAAATAGTGATGAAATAGAGGCTCATGGATATTGATGAGAGAACAAAATAAAACACAGCACCCATTTAAGACATGAAATATGTTAGTGTCGGGATGACTGATGACTTCTTACCTGTACCAAATGTGCAAAGCAGGTTTTTGGAGACAAGAACAAAAGGTTATTTCAAAAGCAATCAATTTTGTTTCATTTTAACATGGCCACATTTGTGCCAAGTGATTAGCATTTTCTCGTTAGCTTAGCAACTGTGATATGGCTAAAATATTTGGCAAAATACTGACTTTTAGAAGTCAGATGTTGTGCCAACGTTGCTAAATGATCTAGATACAATTTTTAAACCACCCAACCAACCATTGTGTGATCGTTTAAATGGGCCATGATAGCTTTTCATCAAAAGAACGATCTTTTTCTTGGTGGAAAGAACAATATTTAAAGTACCGAAGATCATGTTGAATATTAGAGAACAGAGAACGCATCTGAGGCATTTGAAAGGGAGAGATATGGGGTATTAAAGGGAAATCACTCCCTGGAGAAGCTGCCACTACGGTTTCCACTAGGCTGAGAGCATAGAGCAGGTCCCCACTGTGCGGGGCTGCAGAGAAACCAAAGAGCCTGTGCTGCTCACCCCGAAATCCTCTTCCGTCGTGACTTTGCCTTTTCGTGTCAATTAGAAACTCCCTGTTAAAATGATTAGATAATTTTTGCAGAACTGTGTTATTGCAGGCTGGAGGATACAAAGCCTCTTTAATGTGACTAATGTACTCACAGATTCCCGCCCAGGGCCCAATTTTTCACGGGGGGGCCTTCTGCAGACCATCTTTTTATGGTGGAACAGAGAGAGACATAAATGCCCAAGAGATGCAGCGAGGCTTATGGCTGAGATGGGGGACCAACTCCTTGTTTGAATAGCCAGCCGAGGTCGCAGGGAACTAAAGTGTCCTTTGCTTTGGAACGCATCTCCACGCTGGGCTCCTGTCTTGTGATAAGGTTACACTGAATGGGGCTGGCATCCTTCAAGGTTAGTGTTCCAGAAAATATTTGCAAATAATGTGACGTGCTGTCAGCTAGCAGGCAGCAGTGAATTCTTCTAATTCAACACGCTAATGTGGTTTCATGCCTTAAGCTATAAATAAGTTGGATATGCAAAAGTTTCTGTAATGTTTATTTAAGAACAGTATTTTAAAAAATAAATCTTGATTATTTCATCGGGCTCCAAAGGAAGTCTCCCACTCTGACAGCTGTCTGTGACCTCAGGCAGTTTCTTCCTTCCTTTGTCTCATTTGATATCTTGAAGAAAGACGTGGCTTTTCTTCTCAGGCTTTTGAAAGTAGCACTCTGATGCTTCTGCCTGCATGTTCCCCATCCAAGTCTCTGCTCGTTAAATGACTGAGCTCAATTCAAGTTGATTAATCCCAGCGGGACGGCGCCTGGGCTGGGGCCACAGCAAGGGGGAGTGGGCGCTCCCCTCCGGGACCTCTACCCTGGGCTCATAGAAGACTGATGATATCACAGCATCATTGACCCTCGACTTTAAGAGAATGCACGGGGAACTACTGCCCCGCTCATGGAGGGGGTGGCCCTAAGTGGGACCTGAGGAGATGTGTAAGATTTCACCAGGCCAGGCTGCAGGCAGAACCCCCTGCCTGCACAAAAATGCAGAAGTGGAAGGAAGGGGGCGCCTTAAAGGAAGACACATTGACATGGTGGTTTTTCTACCGCTAAGTTTCTGGAATGAGGTCATTCAAAGTACAGACCCGCGGTGTGCGTCCGCACGGCCCGGGGTGCCTTGCGCAGACCTCCGGGAACAGGAAGCTGGGTGCAGCACCGGAGCTGGCCTTAACAGGGCACAGGGTCCTGGGGGCGGGGGTTGATGGACCTCCGTCCAAGTAAGGGAGCCCGACTGAGAGCCCAAGGCTACCCAGGCCCTTCCCATGGGGCTGCTGCCCCTGGTCCTGCAGGAGCCTGGCACTGATGACGAAAGGCAGCCGAAGTGATGGCCGTGCCTATCGGACGCGTGCCTGCCCCAAATGCTCCGCGTTCTCATGAGGCTGGAGCGGGGGATGCTGCGGAGCGGCAGGAGTGGGGAGGGGAACAGCTTGGTGGCTTCACCTCATCCCCAAGGTTGTCCCTAGAGCCGGGCAAGTGTTGCCTTTGGGGAATGTCGCCAAACACACAGAGGCGGCCAGCGCTCGGGGGACAGCTGGCGAAGGGCCGGTTAGCAGCCACGCAGTGGGGGCAGGAGGCGTGGCTTCTCAAGTCACGGTGTCTAGCGTTTTAAACAAACTTTACTGAAATATAATTCACATGCCATACAATTTGCCCGTTTAAAGTGCACCACTCAATGGTTTTATATTCCCAGAGTTGTGTCTTTACCTCTGCAATTAATTTTATTATGTTTTCCTTACCCCTTCCCTGTCGCTCCACCCCCACACTCCTCCATCCGCCCAGCCCTAGGCAGTCACTAGCCTACTTTCTGTCTTTATCTGTTTGCCTATTCTGGACATCTTGTATAAGTGGAACCATAATATGTGGTCTTTTGCGTTGGCTTCTTTCATTCTGCATAATGCTTTCTAGGTTCATCCATGTCATAGCTAGACTACAAAGGCCCCTAAGCAGCTGGCACACAGTAGGAGCTAAAATATGTGTTGAATGAAACGATGCATGAATTACAGCAGCCGTGGGGCAGTGGTGGCCCTGGACTTTCCATCCGAAGACTTGGGTCCCTTCCCAGCCCCGCTCAGCCCTGTGACGCCGTATGACCTCGTCTCCCTTTGGTCCTCATCTGTAGCACCAGGAACATGGTCTCTGGTTCCGACTCGGAGATCATAAATGAGTCTCATAAATCTTAATGTGGCATCTAAGTTTAAGGAAATAGTACAGACCGAGCAGTTTAAGGACACAGCACTTCCGGCCTCTGGGGCCGGAGCGAGCCCAGCAATAGCCAATAGCTCGGTAGCACAGATAACAATTTCCGGAAGACTTGTTTTCCCCCTCCCCTCCCCCCACCATGAAATACGCAGGTAAAGCAAACGGTAAATCAGGCTTGAAAATGTTTTTGTTGCCTTTCGAGCATACAAAATCTGGGTGGAAAGAATTTACTTATTGTAGTTATACTCTACTAAGCAGAAATATATCTACAACTAAGATTTCTTTTATATTTTAAATAAGCAGACTGGCTTTTTTCCCCTTCAAAGTCAAAGTTGTATTTATTTTAAATTTATATCCTGTCTGCTTTAAAAAGGAATTTGAGGCAGCCAGGAAAATCATAAGCTATAAAATGAGCAAGCTCCACTTTACACTAATAAAATAAAAGTTAGGGTCTCATCAGTGAAACAACTTCTCTTTGTGCTATACTGTGTGCAAATATTTGGCTTACTAAAGTGAATTTATGAAGCAATTACTTTTAATGCTATAAGAGGAAATTAAGTACTCATTGATTCTTGATTTATAAGCTAGAGCTAAAGATCATGAAAAAGCAAATATAACTTAATTAAATGTCCCTTGGCTTTGCTACTATTGAGGTCTTCACTCATAAAGTTAGTAAAACAAACCATTCTTAGGACATAAATGCATATTGGTTCTTCCAGTTGGGAAGGCAAATAATTTACTGGTTAAATATATTCAGCAAAGTTAACCCAAGTGAGAGATTTTGCCAGCGTCCTCTGGGGCTGGATGAGATAAAAGCTTTTGTTATAGTTTTAAGGAAACCAGTGTCCTGGGTATGACAGGCACTGAAGAGGAGTAAAACAAAGGGGCAGCTCATTTTTTTTTTCCTATCAGAAAATATATCTTAATATGATCACAAAATAGACTATAGATCTGCGGAAAGAAGCAGAGCTTTATAGGCTATGCATTGGTTATTCACTTGTGGTTATTCATTGCGGACTGTGAACACATTAACCTGGGATAATTTAATTGAATCTCTGAGTAATGTTGCTATTTTTCTACTCTGAAGTATAAATGATTTTGAAAAATTAGGTTCTGAAATGTAACACTTCAAGTGAGGTGCCCGGCAAATCAAGGAGCCGGTGCGAGTCCGCGTTTGTGGTGTTCCGGGGGTCGCTGATCAGAGAGGACGCGACCGAGAAAGGGAAATAAAAGAGAGGCGGCTCGGCAGGCGACAGCCCCGGTGGGAGCGCCCCGCGGCGCGGGACCTCCAGGCCGTCCAGCCTGCCTTTGCTGGCCCACCTTCAGACGACGGGGTCGAGGGTCAGGCTCCTTACCGAGGTGAGTGCTGGGAGGGCTCATTCATGAACACGCAGCGTTTCAAGGTTCCTCATGGAAAATGAAGGATGTGAGAACTTTCTTCCCCGTCTGTGGGGTGGGCTGCCCTCCATCTTCTGCGGCACATTCCGCTGGTCTGAGGAGGGAGGCAGCAAGGACTCAGCTCTCTCGACCGGCCAGGAACCGTGAGGACGGCAGTTACGATCTGTGCGGCATGCCGACTTCCCGCAGAGGGAACCCCCACCAGTGGGCCAGGACGTCCGGGCATTTTTTGGGAGGGACTGCTGGGCTAGCTGACTTTCTCTTGGGTTGGCCTGTGATCAGGCAAACAGTTCTCTTCTGGTGACTGCTTGGAGTTAGCAGAATTCTGCAGGGACAGGAACAGTTCCCTCCTGTCCCCTGCCCACGCTGGACTGAGTCCATGACCTTGGCCTCAATGGCAATACATTCTAACCACAGGTACTAACCAGCCCAATTTGCATACTGGGTACAGTAAGAGTATGCTAAAGATATAAGAAAGTCAAGGTGAAAAAATATATTAGTTTGCTAGGATTTCCATAACAAGTACCACAGACTTGGTGGCTTAATATTTATCATTCTGTTTACATTTTTAAAGTTTGATGTGTTTATTTTTCAAATCTGCTCAGTCATTAATTATAGTCTCTTATTCTTCAATCGTATTTTTATTTACTCATTTTATTTCTCTAAACATTTAACTATCCTTATTTTGTACCCTCTAATGTTAATTTAACAACTGAAATATGTGAGGATTTGTTTTCTTAAACTGGTACATGATTATTGAATTGCTATTATTTACACCTTACATGTAATTCATTGTCATTTGTATCTACTCAACATTTGATTATAAAAACAACAAATTTTCAAAAGCAAAAGGAAAAAGTATTCCCATCGAACTCTTTCCATTTTCTGTGACCCTGGCAACACCGCCCGGAGCCAGCGTCGCCCCCCTTCGGAGCCCTTTGGGGGCCGACCCAATGCTCGTCAGCCCTCGCCTTTCCCCGGCGCCTCACTTAGAAAGCTGGACAGAGAAGGGGCTCCTCACACACTGATGTGTTTAACTGAGTTAATATAAAAGAAGCTGTAACTATCAGTGGGGCAACTGTACCTAGAAATTAAAGGAACACTCTTCATTACTCATCAAATCATTTGAATAAACAAAGCTTTTTTTATATGGCAAAGCTTAAAGCAGTGTCTTTCATCTCTCTTGGAGGGCTGTCATGATCTGGGTTCCCTGGAAGCAGGTCTGTAGATAAGGATTTAAGGAGTAAGTAGTTTATTTGGGAGATCCCAAGAAACATGGGCAGAGCCATGGGGAAGGGGTACAGAGGAGGGAAGGGGGCCGGGCCCGGATGAATGGCGAAGCTAGTCACTGCGGTGCGTTTGCTCCCTCTGGGGTTCCTCGTGGGATGAGAGCAGTGGGCCTCAGAGCTGACTCACCATGCTGGGCACCTGTCACTGGGTCCCCAGCAGTAGGTGAACTGCCCCCCCGGGCATTCCCTCTTCAGACCTTCTGGCCTGTCCCAGGCATGGCCCAGCCCCTCTCCTCAGCTGGAGGGGAAACCTAGGGCAGGGGGCTGAAGTGTCTGGAGGAGTCTCCCTGGGCTCATCGAGGAGAAAACGGGGACACGGGCGGGGCACCCACTGCACCTGCCGGAGCCCTGGAGGCCTTGGGGTGGAGCACTGAGACAGGGTAATACAGGCGGCCGTGGTGGGGTTCAGCTGAGAGGAAATGAGGTGGAGAAAGGCAGACCTGAGATCACTAAAAGGGTGGGAGGCCAAGGGCAACTGCAGTGAGGACAGTGGGCTCGGTGGCAGTGAGAGGTCAGAGGCACATGGACACACAGATGGGCCAGTGACAGTTGTGGCAGTACCTGGGGCTTGTCCGAATACAGAGGTGGAGAGCTGGGGGTATTACACACGTGAGCATTCCAACAACACAGCACAGGCAGCAGTGAGCGTCGGTGTTGCCGTGGAAGAGGGTTGGCTTTGCAGGCAGGGCAGATGCATACAGGGAGGTCAGGCGTATCATTCCATAAGGCGAGTTAACGGATGTGGCTTCGTTTCTAAAGGGAATAAATAGATAAATACACTGAATCACTAAGTACGCCATATAATGTCCAACCACTGGGCTATACACCTGAAACTAATGTAATATTGTATGCCAACAATAGTTGGAAAATAAAAGTATTAAAAAGAAACATACTATATAGACTAGGTAAAGATATGCCAAGAAGAATGAACAACAACAACAAAAAAGCACTTACAGTATGAAAATAAAATAAAGAAAAATTCGAGGGCGGAGGCACGGAATGAGGCGGCTGTTAAGAAGGCAGCGAGAGGCCAGTTGCTGGCTGCGTTGGCAGAACCTACTCCCCAACGTTATTCCCATTCCCTCTGGAGGAGCTACCGTTTTCCCATTAGCTGCGTGTCATACGGTGGTAATGGCCCACTTTCAGCTTTGGGACGGGCCCCCCAAAATACAGATGCTCCAAAAGACAGAGCAGAAAGACGGGGGGAGAAACCAAGGTCTTGGTGGGACTGGCCGGGGCTGCTGGACAAAGCCCACCCGAGACGTGCCTGTCAGCTACGAGCAGCAGTGCGCTCCGCCCTCCGTCTGGTCAGGTTTGAGCTGGGCTTTCTGTCACGTGCGATGGAAGGAGTGTTTACTAACGCAAAGGGTGTAGTGCGCGGTTAAGGCTAAACTGTCACTTACTTACTAATTAAACAAAATCTATCATTGAAACATAGGAAGAAAAAATTCAAGCAATGCAGAAGAAAACA
This sequence comes from Mormoops blainvillei, assembly GCA_004026545.1. Classification (NCBI taxonomy): domain Eukaryota; kingdom Metazoa; phylum Chordata; class Mammalia; order Chiroptera; family Mormoopidae; genus Mormoops; species Mormoops blainvillei. The sequence goes on along the minus strand of PVJD01012051.1, from coordinate 16,425 downwards.
TAAAGAAGTAAAATTGTGATGGAAGACTTTAAAACTCCTCCAGGGGCCAAATAGGAAACAAAAGTGAAATGCGGAAACCCGAATAATACAATGAACGAGGTGGATCTAATGGACCTATCGGCTTTGCACAGAATGCCTTTCCATGAGCCAATGATACATTTACACAATTTTACAATTAAGGCACAATGAAAACTTGATGTGTTCCCTGAAGAAGAAAAAGTACCACAGTCTCTGCCAAATATTCTGGGAGCTAATAACAAAGACAAGAAGCAAACCCCCAAACCTCCAGGCTGAACAAAAATCTTTCTTTCTAACCCATTTCTTTGAGTCTAAAAGGAAATAAAACTTGTAACTAGAGATAGAATATCTAGAAAATAACTACAATAAAAATACGACTTTAAAACCTTTGAGATATAGCTAAAGTTGGACTCTAAGGGCATTTTCTATTAAGCACTTTATTAAATAAAACAGAAAAAAAATTCATAACTCAAATTCCAATTCCAGTAATAAAAGTAATCTGTACTGTCTGCTCAAAATTGCTGTGAACCTGAAACTGCTCTAAAAAATAGTTTGTTAAAAAAAAAAGAAAGAGCTCACCCTGCCTGGCATGGCTCAGTTGGCTGGGCATTGTCCTGCAGAGTGGAAGGTCGCCGGTTTGATTCCCGGTCAGGGCACATGCCCGGGTTGCAGGCTTGGTGCCCTGTCAGGGTGCCTACCAGAGGCGCCTGATCGATGTTTCTCCCGCACATTGATGTTTCTCTCCCTCTCTCCTTCCCTGCCCCTCTCTCTAAAAATAAATAAATAAAATCTTTTTAAAAAAGAGTTCATCAATCTTAGGAAAATAGAAGGTAAAAAGAGACATGAAATCAAATATTAAATTAGAAAATGGTATAACTTATAAATAAATACAAGCGATAGGTAGTTCTTTGGGGGATGGGTGGGAATGAATGCATTATATTAATCTACTAACTAGCTAAGTGAAGATCTAAGAGAGGAAACCCAAAAATAAGAAACTAGGATTCACACAGAGACACTAAGCATCGACAGTGATAAAATTTGAAGGATTCTAAGATAATACTTTGCTTAATTTTATGCTAATCAACTTACATATGAGAATGAAATAAATGAGTTCCAAGGAAAAAGCCCAAGACCATAATCAAAGGAAAGATAACTGGAAAATGTAAATGACAACCCTGTAAGGGGCTGAGGAAGTTGCTTAAGGAGTCTTAGCCTGCATGGTTCCCAGGCCCAGAGGGTTTCACAGGCAATTCGTTCAAACCTTCGAGGAACAGATAACGCCGGTGCTTCGTCAGCTCCTTCCAACACAGAGAGACAAGGAAAGCCCCCAAGAATCTTGTTAGGGTGCCGGAATTTGTAAAAGAGAGCATGCAACAAACCGACCCACGCACCGGCAGGCGACGGGATGCCCTCCCTCAGCTCCCAGGGAAACATCGGAATCCTCTGCTGAAATATAGTCCATAGGACGTTTAAAGCAATTATGACCAAGAGGAACTCACGGCAGAGGAGTAAAGATGGTTAAAGATTAACCATCTGTTCGTGTATTCCACCATATATCATCAATAGGTACCAAAAATTCCTTTTATAAGTTTCAGTATCCTACTTTTTAAAGAGCCCATGATAAGGCAGAAGTAAATGGATGCAGCCTAGATATATATTGATATGTGTGTATTTCCTCATATGAAACAATAGCCATTGTCCTGCTTAATAATAAAACACTGGAAGTAATGCCCATCTAAGTCAGTACCACGCAAGGGGACTGCTTACTACCGCTGTCATCGTAACCTGATGGTTACCACCGAATTCTCCCCCGCGGCTGCGGGAGATGCCCGCTCTCCCCGCCTGGACGCCAGCGCGCCTGCGAGCCTGCGCTCGCTCCTTCCCTTCGTGTTATTGTCCTTCTACATCTCTGCCAACTCGGTGAAGAAGGAAGCATCTTACAGTAGCTTAGTTATCATCTCCTTACGTGTTAGTGAGCTACATTTTATGCATTGAAAGGCATTTGTACTTTTGTGAACAACCTTTTTAAGTCCTTTGCCCATTTTTCTGTTTGATATTCTTTGATTTGTTGTATTTGTAAGTTCACAATATTAACCCTTTGTCGTAGAGCCCATAAATAATTTGCTCAGTTTGTCTTCAATCTTGTGGATGGTGTCTTTCGACGTGAAGAAATTTGAGTGTTTTTATATAATAAACTATTCAGTCTTATCTCGAAAGTTTTCTGGCCTTGGTGTTTATATTTAGAAAGGCTCTCTTTCAAGTTTATAAAAACATTCCCCACTGTTTTACTCAAACAGTTCCCCAGTTACAGTTCCAGCTTTACAGTGAGCCCTCTGACCCACCTGGGGTTTATTTTGGTGTAAGGACCGAGCTACGGATACAAACAGCCGTCAAGACTTTCCCCACGTCCAGTTGCTAAGTAACCCATCTTTCACTCATTGATTCAGGCATCCTCCTTAAATACTATTTTCTTTTGTAACCTCAGGTTTGCTTGAGTACATTCTGTTCTGTCTTGCTTGTCTGATTGTTGCTGTGCTAGAACATATTGTTTTAGAAGCTAGCATTATAGGTTCTAATATTTTCCAGGGCAAGTTTTTCTTGTTATTCTCACACGTTAGTTCTTCCACATGAGCTCTAGAATTATTCTGTCAAGTTTCCAGAACAGTTCCCTTGGCATTATGACAGAGGCTCGGTTGAATTCTAGTTCAACTTAGAAAGAAATACTGAGTATTTCTACCTGAGAATAAAATGTGTTTCTCTATCTTAAAAATCACTTTCATGTCCTTCAATGGAATTTTGTGCTCTTGTTCTGTGCGTCCCATGCAATTCTTCACGAACTAGTTTTAGGTGTGTTATATTTTTGGTCTTCTTGTAGACTTTCCATTATGTTTCTTCAAATCATATTTTAAAACTGGTTACTGACTATGTTAAAAGCTATTAGTGTATTAATTTTAATCAATAACCTACATGGTAATATAAGTAACTGTGAAAAATAGCTATATTCTAAAAATACTATAGCAGACCGAGTGGTGCTGTTTTACCTTTTTTGCACATCTCTAGCGTCTGGGCTAATGTGAGGCAGCTTCTCTCCCTGCCTCTGCACCTCCTCTAGTGTGTTATTACATGCCATGCAGCCTCTGGAAGGCTGTGCTATATACTACTACTAGAATGACCGAGAAAAATTGAATATGTGTTCATGTTATTACAATATTCTCAGGGACCTCCGGGGGTCCCCCAAACACACTTTGAGAACCACTGCTCATAGCCAGTATAATTAACGGTATTTAAACAGGCTCTAAAACATAATTTAAAAAAGAACTACTTTTTATCGAATGTGTATTTTGTGCTAGACCCTCCATGTAAGTCCTCAGGACGACCCTTCGGGGCAAGGACTGTTATCTCCTGTCTTCTCTTCCTCCCCCTGATCCAGAGATGAGCAAACTGAGACAGACAGACTCAGCCACCACCCCCAAAGTCACGCGCTAGTAGATCATGGCACTAGAATTCAAACCCAAGTGTATCTGACATCAAAGCCCCAACTCTTTCCATCACCCCTGTCTCGGAACATCTTTCAGTACAAACGCTATGGGACGGTGAGTTATGACAGCAATTTCTTTGACCCCCTCGCTGAGTGTTCTGTTTCAGTGTGACATGCCACTAGGGTTCTTTGTGTGGCCAGGCCTACGTGACCTAAGCCCTTGCCTGGCCTCTGTCTGTGCAGGACGCCCAAAGCTCCTGTATGTGCCGGGGTGCCATTAATGCTGATGAATGGCTCAGAACATGCTTGTCACATATTGTACCACACACTTGGGTATAAGGATAGTTATTCTGTGATAAATGAAAGGCTCACATCCTCTCATGAAGAATAGGCAGCAATGTAGATCAATTTCTTAAAAAGATTTTCTCTTTATTTCTGTCAAGGGGTTAGATCCAGGATAGTGTAGCACACAGATAATAAAGGTGAAATACAGGGGACTTGGCAGATAACTACCATGCACTTTCTTTTCCTGACAGGGATGGAGGGAGAGGAAAAACACACAGGTCTGATAAGACCCGGAGAAAATCCTCTCAGTGCGTGTCTCAAGCCACAGGAGTAAGTGAGAGCAGAGTAGAAACAGACATAGGAAAATATTAGGGAGCTAAAGGAACACCTGAACAGTCCTGGGTTATATGGGTGGTTCCCGATTCCTGCACATCTGTGGACAAAATCTGAGATTTACTTACTCTCTCCAGGGACCCCTTGCGGGGCTGAAGTGGATGCCTGGGGACACGTATAGCTTCTGTGACAGGGTCCCTTGGCAAATTAATTCCATGGTTTTGTCTTCGTGCAGAATACACGTCTGCAAATAGCCACTGGAATTTAGACCAGGAGGCAAAAGATAATCCTGGTTAAGGGTCTAAACAAAATGAGAACATCTGCCACTTCTGAAGTCGTCCCCGGCCACTTTCTCTCTAACATTAGACTAATCTTTTCCTACTGAAATGCCTCTTCTTGCTTTTAGGATTCTCGACAGTGAAGAATGACAACAAACATACTACAGTACAATGTCTCAAAAGAAGTCTTTATGCTAACATCACCCATATAAAAGTAGGGAAAAATTTTTAAAGCGAGAGAAAAAAGGAAAAAAACCAAACTGTGTCACACTCCCTTGCCCACCCTGGCCCAGCCTGGAGAACACAGTGAAAGTCCTCAATGAGTGACCACAAGTAATTGTGGACAGATCCAACTTTTGGACGAAAATAATATTTCGAGGTGGAACGTTAAGGTTCCTTTAAGCACAACTCCAAATATCGAAGTGCTCCAAAAGACCCTCGCCCCAGCCAAGCAGGAGGACTGAGGTGTCCTTCACCACGGACTGGGCTCACCGAGACAGCAGTGTGCGGTGTGAAAAGACTGCAGGGGGCGGTTCAAGCTGGTCATAACTCAGGGACAGACCACCGTCTGGGTCAGTCTGAAGATCTGGGAATTACCTAGATTCATTCTGAGTTCAATAAAAGTTTGTTATTTCTCTGTGTTTATTTGTAAATGATCAGTATGTACTATTTGAAAGATAAATGATAGTATAAATTATAAAAAATTATGAAACAGAGCACATGAAAATATATATATAACCAATAAATATTATTTCCTCCTCCAAGTGTTTAAAGTTATACATTTTCCTCTAACTACTGCTTTAACTCCAGCCCCAAAATTTGATATGATATACTTTCATTATCATTTAGTTTGAAATATTTTTAAATTTCTCCTGTGATTTTCATCTTTTTAAAAAATATATTTTATTGATTATGCTATTACAGTAGTCCCATTTGCTCCTCCCCTTTATTCCCCTCTGCTCTGCACCTGCCCTCCCACCAGCATCCCCCCTCCCCTTAGTTCATCTCCATGGGTCATATATATAAGTTCTTGGCTTCTCCCTTTCCTATACTATTCTTAACCTCCCCCTGTCCATTTTGTACCTACCATTTATGCTTCTTATTCCCTATACCTTTTCCTCCATTCTCCTCCCACCCCCTCCTCACTGATAACCCTCCATGTGATCTCCATTTCTGTGATTCTGTTCCTGTTCTAGTTGTTTGCTTGGTTTGTTTTTGGTTTTTAGGTTCAGTTATTGATAGTTTTGAGTTTGTTGTCATTTTACTGTTCATAGTTTTGATCATCTTTTTCTTAGATTAATCCTTTAACATTTCATTTAATAAGGGCTTGGTGATGATGAACTCCTTTAACTTTAACTTTACTGTGTCTGGGAAGCACTTTATCTGCCCTTCCATTCTGAATGATAGCTTTGCTGGAGAGAGTAATCTTGAATGTAGGTCCTTGCCTGTCATGACTTTGAATACTTCTTTCCAGCTCCTTCTTGCCTGTAAGGTTTCTTTTGAGAAATCAGCTGATAGTCTTATGGGAACTCCTTTGTAGGTAACTGTCTCCTTTTTTCTTGCTGCCTTTAAGATTCTCTCCTTATCTTTAGTCTTGGGTAATGTAATTCTGATGTGCCTTGGTGTGTGCTTCCTTGGGTACAACTTCTTTGGGACTCTCTGAGCTTCCTGGACTTGCATGTCTATTTCCTTTGCCAGACTGGGGAAGTTCTCTTTCATTATTTGTTCAAATAAGGGTTCAATGTCTTGCTCTTCCTTTGTTCCTCCTGGTACCCCTATGATTCAGATGTTGGAGTGTATAAAGTAGTCCCGGAGGTTCCTAAGCCTCTCCTCATTTTTTGGAATTCTTGTTTCTTCATTCTGTTCTGGTTGAATGTTTATTTCTTCCTTCTGCTCCAAATCGTTGATTTGAATCCCACTTTCTTCCCTTTACTGTTGGGTCCCTGTACATTTTGCTTTATTTCACTTTGTATAGCCTTCACTTTTTCCTCCATTTTGCAACCATACTCAACCATTTCTGTGAGCATCCAGATTATTAGGTGCTTTGAACTCTGCATCTGATAGGTTGGCTATCTCCTCATCACTTCGTTCTATTTTTGGAGCTTTGATCTGTTCTTTTGTTTGGGCCATTTTTTTTTTTTTTTTGTCTTGCTGGGAGTGTTATGTTGTGAGGGGCGGAGATTAGGTGTTTGCCAGGGCGGGGCAACCCACAACATGGCCTTGTGGTGCTGTGTGTCAGGGAGGGGTCTGAAAGGGAACAATGCCATTTGCTTGGCTCTCGGCTGGCTCTCAGTCACTTCTCCTGCTACCCACAAGTAAGTTGGGCCCTTCTGGTGCTGATCCCCAGGTGGGTGGTTTTGTGCACACTCTAGGACCCTGTGAGTCTCTAAAATGAACTCTCCTGTGAGACTGGCAGTTTCTCCTGCCACCGCAACCCCCATAGGTTTTTACTGGTAGAGTTTTTAAGGCTTTCTTTTCCCACGCTGGAACCCTGGGTTGTGTGGTCTCTGCCACTCCCCAGTTGTTCCTCCCAGTTTATCCACATGCAAATGTGGGACTGCCCAGTCCTCCAGCTGCAGCCTTGCCACACATCCCCTCCTCCCGGGCTGCCCGTTTCTGCCCTTCCTACTCTTCTGGGTGAATGTTTCTTCTTTAACTCCTTGGTTGTTGGACTTCCATACAGTTTGATTTTCTGGCAGTTCTGGTTATTCTTTGTTTTTAAATTGTTGTCCTTCTTTTGGTTGTGTGAGAAGACAAAGTGTATTTACCTACTCCTCCATCTTGGCCAGAATTCTATTTTTGTCTTGAGTCATGTAGTTTAATTTCTAACTATTTGAACACTTAAAAAATATCATTTATATTGATTTCTAATATAATTCTATAATAGCCAGAGAACATACTGTATATAATTTCAAATTGAGCAAGACTCCTTTTGGTGAAATGCCCCATGTCCACTTGTATTTTGAAGTTGTTGGATGAAGTTGGTCATAAATATTCATTGCTTGTTAATAATGCTATTCCCTATTTGTCTGACCTTTTTTCTACTGTCCCATCAATTACTGAGAGTAGAATGTTAAAATCATTACCTATACTTCCTTTCTACTTCTCCTTAGAGTTACCTTTTTTTTTTTTTTAAATGTGTTCTTATGCTCTGTGATTGGCTGCAGACACATTTAGGATTGCTGTCTTCTCGATTAGTGAACTCTTTCATCATTAAAAAATCTCTGGCTTTATCTCCTGTAGTGCTCACCTTTAAGTCTATGTCTGATATCAATAGAGCCATAGTAGTTTTCCTCTAATTTATAATATATGAGGTCTGTCCAGAAGATATCCAGCCAGGTAATATGAAAAAGAGACATTATCAAAGAAGATACAAGAAACATTGTACATAGGACAATGATGTCTCAGTCCTCTACAAAGTAGGCACCTTGGGACCACACATAGTTCTTCCAGTCGCCAACAGCTGCCCTGTCATATTTTTCCCGAATCTCATCGACAGTCTGAAATCTCTTCCCTTTCAAAGGTGATTTTAGTTTGGGGAAAAGCCAGAAGTCGCAGGGCGCCAAATCTGGGCTGTAGCAGGGCTGAGTCACCTGGATGATTTGATGTTTTGCCAAAAAAATCTGCATCAAACATGATACTGAGTGGGCACATTGTCCTGATGAAGCTGCCAATCACCAGTTACCAATAGCTGTGGCCTTCGGAATCATCTGAATAGTTTCCATGGAGGGATGTTCAAGATTAACACAAAACTTGATGCAGATTTGTTGCTCTACTCAGTAATTTTGAGTGTGACAGCCATGCAGTACACGTGCTCACTCAGCTGTGTCCACAACCCCATGGCCTAGTACAGTGAAGTCGTCATTGTTCATGCATGCACATTCCAGTCCCCTCTCCTTGACTGCCCGGTTACAACAATGTTGCACAAACCATTCTTTTTATATTTACAAAGGCTCGACTTTTTCCAGACAGACCTCGTATAGTTAAGATGGGTATATCTTTTTCCATCCTTTTAGTTTTAACTTACTAGTTAGTGCCTTTAAACTCTTTATGTCTAAGGTAAAACTCCTGTAAAGAGGCCAGGTCTTGCTGTTGTTTTAATCCAGTGGAATTTGGTTAAAGAGAGTCAACTCAGAATAGAGAATATATTACACCCAGATGGGTTCAGGAAACTGGTTTGAAAGTGGGAATTGCTTTAGTAACCAAGAAAGAAGGACATTTAGTAACCATTGGGAAGGAAGAACCTTTTAAATCCAATTATCCAGGTGGCTTAAATCTACTAAGCTATTTCTTAACCTCCAGTATTATCATTTCTTGACAGTCCTGATTCAAGAATATATTACAGGAGGAGGAAGGCGCTTAATTTCAACTTCCTGGGGGGAAAAACAGGCAAAAAATCAAATCAAGAATTTTTGATTGTTCCTTTTAGGCACTACTGAAGATGTGCTCACTGGATAATTAAGTATTCTAGCAATAATCAGGGGCATTCAGTGCTGGAACCGAAAGACCAGATTTCATTATTTTCCAATAACCGATAGTCTTTAGGCTGTGGTGCTCCTCAGATCAATATTTTTATCTCCGTGAGCACAGTGTACATCCATTTTGTTACACATCTAGCATTTCCAAAGAGGCTCTTGTTCCACGCAAATAGAGTCGGCCCAGTACTTTGTTTTTATAATGAATTCTCCTCTAAGAGGCATAAAGGACTTGGAAAATTGCAAATTCCTGCTTTAACCAGCATGATTTCCAGCAGTTTTAATGAATGTTTTTTTTTAAAGGGAAAAAAAAATCACCGCAAAGACAAATAGTGTTTATCATCTCTGCTGTGAAATAGTCGAGACCTGACTATTCTTCAGATAATCAATTTCCACGAATTACTAATAACAGTTATAGGGCCGATTATGTCTCCTGGTGTCAGCAACTCCTCAGTGGCGTGTAAGGTGTAATTTGCATTAAAAACAGTCATTTCACCATACAAATCCTGAGACGATCTGCTAACTTTTATGCAAGAGATGTGACCTGTAATCTATACAATGTGCGCTATTCTATAAGAAACCTAATTGCACAATTAAGACTTGTCACAGAATTCTTACATATCAAACATTTTAATTTAACCTCAAAGTTTAGTTTCTCAGCTCTCAACCTAATGTTTAAATAGTGTTTTTTAAAATTCACAGCGGTAACACAGCACAGACTGACCTTTTTGAAGGAGCCTGATGAATGATTAGAAGAATACACATTTTAAATTCAGGCTTCAAGAAGCATATTGGATCATAAATTAAAGTACTGTTTATGAAACTCCCTGAATGGTGTTAAAGTTTTCTTTGTAAAATAGGTTCTTGGCCATGCTTTCTTTGAAACTGCAAAGAGGGAGATTTAGCTGCTGCCTCTGTTGTCACCCGTGGCCCCGAGCATTTCCATGCCTTTGCCTTTGCGAGTGTGGACAGCGGACGGCCATACTAATGCGACACTTGTAGGACAATGGCCGAGGTCCCTCTTGGTAGGTGGAAACCTGGACCATGAATCTAGATGGAGAGGGGTGTCATTCCACGAACACATAAGATATCCTTAAACTGAGAGATCTGTCACGTGGGCCTCATTTGTTAGGGGCTGGGGAGCAGCCTTTCTCCTGAGACCCTGGGGGTCCCGGGCCTGGCCCCCTTCTGGCAAGGAGACTTTCGCAGGGAGCTACCCCGAGGACTGTTCTCTTTCTAGTTGTGTAGTGAAAAGGACATTCAGCAAAAGTGAAAGACAAAGAAGCATATTTCACTTGGACAGAGAGAAAACCCCCAGCAACTGATATCACCTACAACCAGAATCTCTTCCATGGGTGAGGCCCAGAAACCCCAGTAGCAGACCGATTGATTTAGATATACTTTTGGTTTAAGGAGCGAATCAGACTTGACTTCCACTCTGTAAAATTGCACCTTTTGCTATCAGATATGAATACAAATCAGAGGTCAAAGCTGAAAGTTTGGGCTCAGAATAACTTCCTTGCTGGTCCTAGGTAATGCCTGCCCCGCAAACATTTAAGCACTGTGAGATAATGTACAAAATGTGCAGCATTTTTAAAGCTCGCCTTCTATGAAAACGATCACTTATTATACCACGTAACTACTGTTTGTGGTTCTCTGGGAAAACGGGAGGGATCAGATTATTCAGACGCTCAGATTTCACAGGGCTGTCGATGGGCTGCAGGAGGCCTGCTTACAGGTAAAAGGGCGCCCGCCACACCGAGTACATGGTGTGACCTTAGGGTCCTTCACAGGCATGCTGTGCACGCCCATATCAGGGCCCATCTTCTCGGCGCCAGGATGACAAGGGCAGGGGAACACACCGGACCCACGGCTTAGTTCTGTCGAGGGGAAATGGTACCCAGCCACCACTGGCTTTTGTGAACATGCAGGAGAGTATTTATCGGGGACGTGGAGATGGGGCAAAGGGAATCTTCTGGAAAAATCAACTGTAGAAGAAAAAACTAGTTAAACAAAAAAAGATAGACAAGCCAGTCATCTATATTCTGAAGAAAGGTTATCTCTGTTTTGTTTTTCATTAGTAAGTGTTAGGTATAACGGTTGTAATTTTGATAAACTTTCAACACCTTTTTTTTTTTTTTGTCAGTTAACTTCAGAGTCTTAAAACATGAGAGCAGAGAGGGAGCGCTGAACTGTGTAGCCCCTCGCTCCCCTGGGGCGGGAATTTCTCACAGGGCGCCTCCAACGTGGTGCTGCTACCCAGGTGCCACTGGGGGCTTTTTTTCTTTTTGAACTATTTTATTGGTTATGCTATTACAGTTGTCCCACGGGTTCCCCCGTGGGCCCCCCTTCTGTGGGACCAGCACCTCTCTCCCTCCTGAGGCGGCAGGTGCAGCTGGCACTGGCAGGAAAGCCTTCCTCGTGTGGACCGGAAGTGCCACCTCTGTGACACACACTCCTCCCTGTCATGGATGACCTTCCGACTCTGAAGGAGCTCTCGGGACCACACTTCAGCCTTGGGGGAGGGGACCTCAGAGCCTTCAAGCCTCCTTTCTCCAGGCTACAGAGCGTCTCACGCCATTTCCCGTAAAGAGCGCAGGGGCTAAGTAAACTGGCTCTTCGCTGTACCTGGACCATTGTTCCCCTGGAAACTCGGATGCGAGCCAGCTACCCTTTTCTCTTCCTACGGAAAAGGAGGGGCTGCCCACGCCCCTGGAAGTGGATGCAGTCTCAGCAACGGCAGGACAGCGGATGGGGAAGGCTGGGTCTCGGGGGTGGTCCTTTCCTCGTGGGGAGCATCCAAGGTGAAGACAGCCCTGGGTATGGAGGTGTACGGGGGAGTGACCAGCGGAGGGAGCGCTGGGCACAGGGAGTCACGGGGACATCTGTGTTCATTTTGAAGTGATTAGCATCAGGGTGTTTGAAAAATCAAATGCAAATGAAGGCTGGGGACATGCAGTGGGTTCTACTGTGGAGGTGCGGTCATTTCAGTGTCCCATATTCCTGGAGGGCCCTCATATGGCCAATGTCATATGCTGACCAGGCAGGAGACCCCAGTGACGGGTACCCTCTCCTTCCTGGAACCACCAGGTCATTGTCACTGGAAAAGTTGTCTACCAGCCTCTCATCAAGACGCCATCTTATACTTTAGAATGAACTGTAATGATGTTGGACAATCACAGTAATTAGTGAAGGAGCGATTTTGTTCTTATTTTACAGGTGGGGAAACCAAGATCTGAGAAAAGGAATGGCTTGCTCAGGGCCACAGGGGCGGGCCTGTCCAGGACCAAGCTGGTGGACTCCCTCTCACCCCACTTACTAACCCAGTGAGCTGAACGATAACCTCATCAAAATGGAAGAAGAGCCAGTTACATCCCAGGTTTCCCACACGTCACTTGTCTAAGGCAGTGTCTTCACACCCAGGTGGGTTTGGAGCCCCAGGAGCAAATCCTTCATTGCTGGTCCCAGAGGAGCCATGGGCAAGGGGTGGGGGAAGTGACCCAGGAAAGGGGGTGATGTTGTGCCCTGGTGGGGGAGGCAGAGGGGGGCAGTTTGCTTGCCTCTCTGCTTTGGGAGAACAGTAGCCTTCCCTGAGGTTTTGTTCAGGGCCTAAGAATGGAAACTCCTACCTCTGGGTGCTGTGAGCCCTTAGACTGGGCCCGGATAACACCTAACAGAACACGGATTTGCCCCTGGCCCCACTCAACAAGAGTGAGGACGCCACCAGCTCTGGAGATGCTACCAAGGAAAAGCCGCAGAGGGACACATCCCGCTGGAGAGCAGCCGTGTGTAGCTCATCTCTCTTTTGGGTGTCCGATGCCGGTGTCTGTCTGACTCCAGCAGTACCTACTCCATAGTTATACCCTCCCTTTCCTTTCTGACTTGAAAAAGCACAGACACATTCGCCTCTACTGTTGCTCTGAGCTTCTGCAGTGAAGGCCATTCATGGCCAGGGGGCAGCACTGGCCGCTCAGGCTTTGCGCTGCGAAGCCCTGTGGCACATCAAGTCCCCTCCAGGCCCGAGACAGAAGGCACGTCCAAGATAGGCCCCTAAGGCTGCCGGAAGGTGGAAGTAAGCGCCCTGTGTGGGTTCTCCAAGCCCCCAGCGTGCTGGTCAGGGCCCGAGGCAGGCCCTCTTAGGGGACTACCCAAAACAGTTTTTGGTTTTTTTTTTTAAAGAGCAAAGTTGGAGAGTGCACACCACCTGATTACAAGACTTACTGAAAAGCTACAGTCATCAAGTCACCAGCATGACACTGCTGTAAAAATAGACCTACAGATCAATGGAATAGAACAGAGTCTAGAAATCAACCCATACATATGGCCAATTGCTTTTCAACAAAGGGATTTTAATGGGAACATGGCAATTTAATGAGAAAAGGATAGTGGAAATCAAAGGAAATTGATGTCCACGTGAAAAAAAAGAACCCCAATCCTTACCTCACACCATATACAAGAATTAATATGACATAGATCATGTACTTAAATGCCAGAGCTAAGGTTATAAAACTTGTAGGCCCTTTGCATTTCCATGTAAAATTTGGAGCGAGTATTCCAGTTTCAACTTGTCTTCCTGCACGACGACGGGTCTAGGCGTTTCTGGTTTACTTGGGCACCTAGGGAAAGTGGTGAGCACAGCCCCTCTGCTGCATCAAATAATGGACAGGGAAGATGTCATGTGTCCCTCTGTCTCTCTCTTTCTCTGCCCTTCCCTTACCCCTGTTTTCTTTAATTATTCAAGGGATACTTCTGGCAATTAAAATTCCTGTTATATAGTCATAGTCTATGTCAAGCATGTCTTCATGGTTGAATGTTTTCCTCTCATCTGGATGCCAGCAATCAGGCCTGGCAGCACAGATGAAGACTGTGGAACACTTATTTTAATGGCTAGGAGTCTTCCTGGCATGTTTTGAGTAAATTATGCTACAGTCATGCAGAACTGGATTAATGTCTGCTTTATCAATAAGACCCAAATGCTATCGCCTTGTCTGCTAAGTGCGACAGCGGTGGACCCAGTTACCTCTCTGCTGTGTTAGGTGGCATTGCTGTCCTATTTTATTTTTTTCACTGAAATATTGGGAAAGGACTCTTTGTGACTGGGTCTAAGAGGGCCGCGTCTCATAGCCCAGAGCAAGCAAACACGGAGCCCAACGGCACTGGCCCTCCAGGGCGCAGGGCTGGGTCTACAGTAAAGATGCGAGGTGCCTGGAGCACAAAACTGAATAGCCGGGGGACATCCCTGAGAGTGAATGTCTCGTGGAAGCCTCACCCTGCGTGCCTCACTCTCCCTCCCCCAGTCCTGGCCCTGCCGCATAGCTGGCCGGGGTGTTTTGAAACCTGCAGTGCATTTCTGTCATCAGGACTCTCATTTTCAGCCTGATGTCATGTGTCTCCTCCATTGCCCCCATTGCAAAGACAGGGAAGTGAAGGCCGAGACACTTGGCTGAGGTCTCACAGCCAGTGCGCGTAAAGCTGAGGATCTGGACACAGGCGGTCAGGGCCTGAACACTGGCAGGGAATGTACTTTGTCTGTCTGTCAAACGGACTCGTGTTAGACACCGAGCGGAGCTAGTCCACGGTTTTATTCGAAATGTTTCAACGCTTAAGCTTAAGCATGTTGAAGAGGTGCAGCTCAGCACGTCCGCACCTTCCCTCCTGGGGTGCGTGCGCGCCGCCGGCCCTAACGCTTGTGGCCGCACGCAGGGCTGCAGTCAGGGCCGGCCGCGCCAGCCCTCTGCCCTCACGTGCAGTCACGGAGCCCGGTGAGACTGGTCTGAGGAACAGCCACCAGTCATCTGTGCTGCAGGATAAACGATGGAATTCTTATTATGTGCTCAGAACCCACAAAGCCATCTCCATGGAAACTCTGTTTTCATGTCATATCGTTAATGAACAGGTAATGAAAGAATGCTGCATTTACAACTTCATTACTAGTTAAAAAAAAAAAAAAGCACACACTTACACATCCGCAAACCCAGCTATAAATCTGAATTACGGCCATGGGCACGTTTTGGAACATGGGGACCATCCCAGAAGAACCGTCAGGGCTGTCACTTCGGACTGAGTGGAGAGAGAGAAGGCAAACCAATCGCCCAAGCCCTATGCACCACGCCAACTTGGAGTGTCGGTCTCACTCTTTACCTCGTGTGATTTTGATAATTCTGGCAGAACATGACTCCCCACCCTTAGAAACAAGCATGCTTGGGAGTGGAGAAGGGAAATTTTAAATGAACCCCTTGTTTCCCTTCGGGGATCTCCCAGTTGACCTGCCTTTTTTTTTTTTTTTTTTTTTGAGAGGATATGTTTAAAATGGTTGCCTTCTTCAAGACTTTCTTACTGCAAGAAGGCTGGCAGGAGAGGGATCTGATTTGCTGTTAGAAGGTTGTTTTAATATAACAGAAAGATTGTCTAATCATGGCCTCTAATCACCGAGGGGAATTCATTCTCACAGCATCAGTTCAAGTATCTGGAAAAGGACTTTGACAAGAATCATTAGCAAAGAACTACGTAGCCTCCATCCTGATGGTCTGACGGGACAGCGGTAGAGCCACAGGACAACAGGGAGGAGGAAGAGGCTGTGACACTGTCTCCACATACACAGTCACCCCACCCACCTTCCAGAAAGTTCCCTTGCAAATACGTGGACCAATCACTGCTACTGCCCAAGTCCCCTTCACCCCATACCAGGATGGAATGCACAGATGGGGTAAAAATCTCAGCAGCAGTTCGATGGGCACAGAATAATATGTAAAACCGTATTCCTATTCCATCAGTGTCTCCTGTCTGCCACCCTCGCCCAGGTCAAGTGTCTGATTGCTTGGGAAATGTCACACGTGTCCTGCATAGTGAAGCCATCGTGCCCTGCCCAGTGACATCCAGTCAGCTCCTGGGGCAGCAGACCCTCACTTACCGGACCCATCGCTTGGGGGTTGGGATGATGGGGACAGTACCTGGGCTGCAGCTCACCTTTGTCCGCTCCCGGGAGGCTGCGTAAGAAAACCCTCAGGGAAAGAAAGCTGTCAGAGAAGACAGCAGATTACTTTCAAGAGCCCTTGGAGGAAAAATGCCCATTTGTCTACAAAACATAACTTATCTATTTACTAAAGTTCTTTCCCTAAGAGCCTTGGACAGCTGATACATTTTTTTTCAGTGCAACTCTAAGTACTTGAAAACAATAAAGCCCCATTTCTTTAGCAATACACCATGGACCAGCGGCACCGCTGTAACAGAGGAAACCCCCGTGGGCCCCTTATTAACTCGCTGTGAGGCCCGGGGGGATGCATTCCTGCCGGCCCTGGTTTCCTTAACTAGACAGCGGGAGGGCGAGGTGAGCTCGGGTCCTCCAGCTTCGATGCTTTATGAATTCCTGTGACTCTGCCAAACCCCACCCCGGCATCAGGCTGGCATGCAGTGCTGCCCTTGGAAGCATCCTCAGCGTTCTGAGCTGACCTGAGCCCATTGGCTTGTCTGACCACAGTGCCACTGCAGGCCTCTCCCACACATCCCCTGGCCAGACCTCAGCTCCAGCCTCCCCGGGGAATGCTGGCCTGTGCCTGTG
>PVJD01012050.1:0-42186 GCA_004026545.1 Mormoops blainvillei | reverse complement strand
GAAAGAAAGAAAGAAAGAAAGAAAGAAAGAAAGAGAGAGAGAGAGAGAAAGAAAGAAAGAAAGAAAGAAAGAAAGAAAGAAAGAAAGAAAGAGAGAGAGAGAGAAAGAAAGAAAGAAAGAAAGAAAGAAAGAAAGAAAGAAAGAAAGAGGAAGAGGAAAGAAGAAAGAGGAAAAAGAAGGAGGAAGGGAGATTGAAAAGGCTATTAAGAGAGGAAGGGAGGAAAGGGAAGGATGGAGAAAAAAATGAAGAAATATACTACTTTCTAAGTAAGAAAATTCTAAATCCACCGAAAGTCCAGAGTTGAGTTTCCATGACATATGCCATGGCTAATACATAACAAGATAAATGTCCACACTGGCTGTTCCGTGCTACGGCCAAAGCCTTGGGCCCCGCGGAAGGCTCCCAAGCGGGCTTCCATTCAGCAGCAAGGGCTCCTTCCAACCCCTCAGCTGCTCAGGGATAAGGTCCTCACATGGGGCCCCAATCCCGCCGTATGGATTCATTCCCTCTTCATCTAGACTTGCTGAAAACAGAGGTAGCAGTTTTAACCACCTGCTACTCAAGGCAAAGGAAATATTTTACTTATAATTAAAACTTACAATGGTTCGGGTAGTAAATTTAATGTTATTTCTTTGTACCATAATAAAAAAGTCATTCCAAAATGTACCAGCTACAACAGAGCTCCCATATGCACCTCTAAAGAAATGGGAAGCCATAAATTTTTATGACAGCCTACTAGTATCTGGCTAACATTAAGGCACAGGCCTTTGTAAGCCTGGTATCCAACTCACAGAAAGGAGACCTCAGAGAAGGAGCTGAATGCCCGGCCTTCCGATCGGCAGTCGTATTTAGCCGGTCATCCCACTAACACGTATTCAGCACCAAGAGTGCCATGGACCATTCTAGATGACTGAAAAAATGCAAAAGAGAACAGACAAGGTCCTTGGCATTTTAGGATGTCCACTCTCACAAGGGTTACAGATGCTGAACCATAATCAAAAGACATTATATAGAAGAAATTTAATTGGGCACGTAGCCGGGAGACGGGCAAAGGGCGATGCTCCAGCCCCTGCCTCACCCCAGATGTTTCAAGTTGCCCTCTAGGTAAATGTGAAAGTTTTTGAAGTCAAAATGATCTCTTGAAATGGCCCCTGACCATTATATAAGCCTGTGATTTTGGTACTAAGCAAAGGGAGAGTGACAAAGTCAGCTATTGTTCTATTGTCCAGGCGTTAGCAATGAAGAGAGCCAAGGTGGCTTGTTGCCATGGCAACACTGACAAGCACCTAGTAGGCGACAGTGAGAACAGGGGTTGAAGAATTAACTCTCCTCCAAAGAACAGAAGCGTGCAAGGAGCCAATACAAACTTATCCTTTGAGCAGTGTTTTTTCTCACCCCTTGTCTCTTGGGCTACATATTTTTCTACCCTTGGCTAAAATCCTAATGCATTTCCTTATGGCCGTTCCTGAACTTTCTCAGCACTTGCTGTCCCCACAGGTTGCATTTACTTGCCCCGCTCGAGCAAATGGATTGATGACACAGGACCTCGCTGTTGCCTGAGGCATGGAGTCTTGTCTTTTACAATGTCAAGGTCAATACTGTCATCATCAGAACTCCTCTGACTAATGAAGAAATAACATTTAAAAAAATAAATGAGTTTGTTCCCAAAAGAAAATAAATTCTCCTGACTTAGCAAGGGCCTTTGGCAAGCCCTTGAGTTAGAAGATGTGACATCAGCTAATGAGTATGTGACAGAAGTCCAAGCATGGTCAAATTCTAAAGATTCGGGAACTAGAGGACAGACAGCCTTGGCCCACTGCGGCCCAGTGTTAATTAGTCAACATTTTACTAGCGATTTCTCCCTCTGTGCTCCTTGTTCAGGCCCATGTAGTTCATCTGAGTGTGGAACAAATTATGGTCTCGATTTTGCAGGTAAGGAAATTGAGATTCAGGGATGTGAAGGAAGCTATGAAGGCGTCAAAGAAAACAAAATAATAGCAACTAACAGATACCAAGCAGTGGCTATATGTGCCAGACACTATTTTAAGTGCTTTACATACAGTAACCGATTTCATCTCCACAACAGCCCTATGAAGTAGGTATTAGCATTACCGCTTTATTATTGAAGAATCTGGAGCGTGGCGAATGTGAGTAGCTGGCTTAAGGTGACAGAACTAGGAATAGAGCAGGATTCCTCCCTGTCAGGTGAACCCCAGAGCTTGCACTCTTAATTCCTGCAGGAAGGTTTGAAATTGACATCAACCGGAGGCGTGAGAGATGAGAACAGTCAAAGGACAGACAACTCCGAAGGCAAAAGAAACAGCCACAGACCACAAGTCATCCTTTGTCAGTTCAGTCACACGTTTTCTCAGCTACCATCGCTGTCTCAAAATAAGGAGAGAGAACAATGAACAAAACACCGCGTTACTTACTTTGACATTGACAGCGATTAAGGCTGGGAAAAATGGAGTCGGCGACTAGTTAGAGGGTAGTTTCATGATTTGAGATCACCTCCGCGCAAGGAGGTTATCCTCCTAGGTCACTCACATAAACTGCCTTCAGGCAAATTCTTCCCTTTCATGCAAAATGTCAAGATGTCCTCAGTCTTATAACACGAATCAACACGGGCGATGTTTCCCTACACGTTAAAACGGCAATAAAACTTTCTTCTGATATCACTAAGAAAAAATTGTTTGGCTTCACTCCTAATGCTTTTTAAATCCCTGTTAAGATGTTACATGCAACTTTTTCAAATGTCATATTATATTAAACATTCTCGACAGCAGTGCTGTGCCATTTATCCGTTCAAAGGAAAAGTTACACAGCAGACTAAAGAGCAGTTGCAGCATGGAAAGAATGAATATCACAAACACAGGGGGGATGACTTTTAAATTGTTTTTCGAGCTTGACTCCAGAAGGCAGCAAGAAAAAAGAAATTAAAAAGGGGATGTTTTCAAAATAACAAACACCAAGGTTGACTCACGGTGGGAGTTAGAGGCATATTCCCCTGTGGCAGACCAATGAGGGGAAGGGGAGGGAAGATGGAGAGACCGTAGCCCACGGGCCTGTGGGTCAACAAGTACGCGCCGGAAGTGATACCCGCCCTTTTTCAGTATGGGCCTAGGTGACTTCCCCTGACTGCGAGTAACACAGAAGGAAATTGATCGACCCTGCCAAGGGCCACATGGGTCACTGCCAAGATGCAAAGAGATGATTATCACATACGGTGGCCCCCCATGTAGGGGAGAGTTTTGGTGCCCTGGTGAGCGGTCCCTCCCTCCTTCTCCTCCTTACCCGATTCTATGTGGGAATCCGCCGCCCTCCACTTAGCCCAAGGAGGCAGGCGAAGCTGATTCTGCCCCAGGGCCCAGGATGGATGCCGGCTGGATGAAGCTCGCCAGGGCCCAGCCTTTCCTTACGGGAACACTTATTGGTTCAGGGATGGACATGGGACTTAAACTGGCCCGAAGAGAAGGAATTGCATGCGGAGCTCAAAAACTAACCCTCTCTCTCCCTCCCTCCCTCCCTCCCTCCTGTCCTCCGCATCTGGCAGCCAGAATGCAAATGTAAATGGTTTATTAAATAATCGTAGTACATGAGGCAAACAAAAACACGATGCATTTTTAACTTTCTTTAACTACTTGCCCTACTGGGCTTTGTCAACTTTCTTTCTGTGACCCTATTATGTACCTAGGGCAGAGCTCACGGTTTCTGGTCAATTTCATTACTTAGATCTCCAGCAAATCTAATTCCATTGATAGCCTGGCTCTTGTGTGCAATTTAAAGCTCTCGTTTTCTTTCCCTAAGCCCCAGCCAGACTTTGGCCTGACAGCTCGAACTGGGAAAGGTGTTGTGTCTGCTCGTCTTGTTCCTCCTCCTGTAGCTTCTCCGCTCCTGTCTCCATCCGCGCTGGGCACTGGAGGGAGGGATGGGAAGCGGGGCAAATGTTTCTATCTTTACCTGGAAGTGCAATCGCAATTCTCTGTTGAGCACGATTGCATGCTAGTTAATGCCCCCTGAGCGGCAGGACCCCAAACACCTGCTCCCCCATGGAGAGCCCAAAGGGTCGCTCTTAACATTTCTCTGAAGTGGGAGATGCAACTCCACCATTACTTCTTTTTCTTGCAGCCAATAAGTCACCCCCATTTCCTACCCAATCTCGCTCCCCACCCACCCTACCGAAGCCCCTTGTTCCTGGTTCCCAATACCCAATGGGCACCCCTCTTGGACAGGACCAACAACAGCTCAAGCCTAGTCACCTGTCACAACGGCCGCGGTAAATTTAGACACTCATCATGCTCAGAATCTTATCTGGACCTTAGCTGCCCCCCTTTTCTCCATCATCCCAGCTGAGTCTTCTTCCTGGAATTTTCTTCTCTGCTCAGGTGTGCTTAAGGTAAAATTATTGAGTCTGCTGTCTAAGTAGGAAACCAATCAAAAGAGGAAGTAAAGCACAATCCCATTCTTATGGTGCGATCACGGTGTCCCCTCCCTTAATTTCAAGGAGTGGGAAGGAAAAACACCTTCCTCCACAACGAGGAGAAGAAAAACGTCACAGATTCATTCCCCAGCTGTCACGCAGCTGGGAGTGAGGGTGATGGCTGACACATTGAGGAATACATATCTGATGCTGTGTCCTACCCATTTTTAGAGGTCAATTTTGGCCAGAGAAAAAGTGACAACGAAGTGGGCGGATTTCAAAATTGAACAGATAAACAGGAGATGAACCTTCCTTTCCTTCTGCCTCCCCTTCCACATCAACCTGTTAGAGCAATTGAAACTAAGAAAGCAGGACCAGCTACATAATGTGCAGGCCTCAGCACGAAATAGAAATGCAGAGCCCTTGTTAAAAAATTATTAGCAGTTCCAAAATGGAGATGACAGAGCGTTAAACCGAGCAGGAGGCCTGAGCGAGGACCTGACTGTGTGGCTGGACAGAGTGCGCCCCCTAGTGGATCCAGAGGGCAGAGTCGAGGATGACTGCTGAGCCTTAAGGTCTCACGTGTGTCTTGTCAGGGTTTGGACTTTCCCGTCACCCCTCCCTTCTTTTTTATTTCCCTCTTTCGGAATTGGAATGTCCATCCTGTATCTGTCCCACCACTGTATTTTGGAGGCACATAGCCTACTGGGTTCACAGGTTCACAGCTGGAGAGGAGTTTTGCCTCCAGATGTTTCTTACCTCTAGTCTCACCCAGGTCTTATTTAGATGAGATTTAGATAAGACTGCACTTGAGACTTTAGAGTTGATGCCACACTGAGAGATGATTTTGTAGCTGTTGGGATGAAATTAATTTTTTTTTATATGAAGACATAAATTGGTGGGAGGTAGAATGTTAGACACTGAATATGTCCTCCATGAATTCATATATTGAAGCATAAACCCCCAATGTGATGGCATTTGGAGGTGGTACTTTTGGAAGATAATTAAGTCATTAGGGATAGACCACTCATGAATGGAATTAGCGTTATTATAAAGAGAGACATGAGAGACATAAGTGTTATGTCTCTCTGCTCTCTGCCCTGTGAGAATATAAAAAGACGGCCATGTACAAACCAGGAATCATGACCCACCAGACACTACATCTGCAGGCACCTTGACCTTGGACTCTCCCGGCCTCTAGAACAGTGAGAAGCAGATGCTTGTTGTGTAATCTACCCAGGCTTCGGTAGCGTGGACTCTGCTAAAACACAGCTCCAGAGAACCCTGGCGCCTTTCACCTGAATGTCTGCCACCACACACACTCTGAGACAGAGAGGTAGGGCTGGACAGAAACACAGCTGCAGTGAGATAGCTTCAGGGGCCAACTGGAGGAGAGTAACTTCGAGGGTCCATGTGGACAGTACCTTAAAGCCCAAGTCAGGTTTGGAAAATCAGAAATAGAAGCATAATGAAGATAAATCTTAGCAACAACAACAACAACAAAGAGTGTAGGGGATGGGATGGGGTCTCAAAGCCAAGACAATATAAGGCAAAGCATCGGAAAATGGGAGAACTTATTTTCCAAAATGTGGATGACTTCGAATGTATAACTAAGAGGCGGGTTCCATCCAAGCGATGTGGTGTTTTATGTGCATTTGTTTTGAAAGTAGGTTACTTGTATTTTCTACTATTCTAGTATTCTGAGTATAGGCAAACTATTGCTGTATTATCAGTGACATTGAGTAGCTCAAAGTATAATGTAGGTTCCATGTTTCCAGCCATACTTTAAACAAGTGAGAGGCATCTGGTAACGTCTGCTTTATTCACAACAGAAAGAGGCAACAGCTGAGGCAGTGCTGAATTTGGGATGGGGAGTCTAGTCTTGAGACTCGTTTGACACTGACCATCTGTGTATCTTTGGAAAAATCATTAACCTTTCTAACCCTCAGTTTATTGTCTATAAAATGAGCATTAATATACCTTCTTACATTTGACAACATTCATAAACATGTTTTGTAAGCAGCAAGACTATCCAAGGCACAGCGTCAATGTGATTCCTGAATCCTTGACTCTGTTTTGGAAAGGTCATTCCAACGGATGCCTGCTTGATAAGTGGCATATGAGTCTGCAGAGGCAGAGTTAAAACAGGCTGAAGTATTTATATAAATGTAGATTTCAGCTGGGCAAAGCATACTTTTGACAGGCAATTCTCAGGGGAAGCTTTCAAGTGTCAAGTTCATGGACCCATGTACAGAACCTATAATTGAAGATAGTCAACTTTAGCTTCCAGTAGAGTTGCTAAAATCCTGGAGAATATAAAAAAGGCTTTTAATAAAGCTTTTATATAGTATTTCCATACTCTCTCTCTTTTCCCAGGCTCGTATTTCAGCACCCTGAGAATATAGATCTCTGCTTTATTTTGAAAGAGCATCGATGGTAAAGCAATTATATAATCATCTTTGAGCATAACATAATTATGGTCTGCTTCCCATGTTTTTCGTGGTCACAGATTACAGATCTATTTAATAGTTCTTGCCATTGCCCCAAAAATGATCCATGCCCTTGAAAAACCTTACATAAGCTGTTTTCCCTGCCTGAAATATACATTTTCTATTATGGGCACTTGACAGAAGCTCTTCTTGCATCTCTTTGTCCCATCCTAATGACTCCCAACTTCCATCACTTTATCTGCTCCCTTAAAGGGAGACTAATGCCTTCCCAGCCTTCAGGAGTCAGCACACAGCCTGGGCTTTGCCAGTCAACATTTCCATTTCATTGGCCACAATGGTTGATTTGGGGGGTGGACATATCACTGAACCTAGGGAGTTAAGAAAGGGTTGATTGACCATTGTGTTCCTACTAAATATATCTGTCAGGATGAAAGGGCTTATTTGTGTATTTATTTTTACTTTTCCATTATCTATCTTGTTCATTGTTTGTGGTATCACACAGGGTCCTACTGAATTGAATTTTCCTGAAACTGAAATGTATTTCTTCCTAAATATTGGAAAGACCATTCTGACAATCTTTTTTAAAAGTTTAATTGATTTTGGAGCTAAGCAGCCAAGAAATTGATCAAATATCTCTCCAAAGAATTATCTTGTTATCTTTCTGTAGAATGAAATGCACTTAAGCCTGGCATCTCATCTCTAAAAACTGATTAGCCCTTAGCATTCTGTTCTCCAGTTCCATCCCTGATAAGCGAAACAGGCCAGTCGGTGAAAGACAAATACCATGTGATCTCATCTGTAACAGGTATTTAATGAGCAAAACAAACTAATAAACAAAATAGAACCACAGGCATAGAAACATGGAACAGACTGGAAGTGACCAGAGGGGAAGGGAGAGGGGGATAATGGTAGAAAGAAGGGGAAGGGACTAGGCAAAGAACATGTACGAATGACCCACGGACATGGACAACAGGGTGGGAATTGACTCTGGGGGGTGTGGGGGTGTGGGTTGGGCAGGGGAGGCCAAAGGAGGAAAAATTGGGACGATAGTAGAATAACAATAAAAAATGATTTAAAAAATGGATTAGCCCTATAACTCTAGTATAATAGATGCCCTAATAAAGCCCTGTGAAAACATATCATACAAACTTAAGACATGGCAATAATTCATGCCTCGAAGAGTTGTCCTTAGTTTATATACAGCTTTTATAGCTTTGATAAGGTCATTTGTAAAGAATGGCCATAGGTTATTTAACACTCATTCAATTGAACAGTGTATATGTCCCCTGCATTTGAATTTGAGTGGGGTGTGGACGTCTTCACACAAAAGTGTTTAGTAGAAGTGATGTTAAGTGATTTCTGGGACTAGGTAATTAAATTTCACGCATCTTCTGCCTGGTGCTCTTGGGTACTCATTATGAGGGAATGCAGCTAATATATAAAAACTCAGAGGAGGTTGAAATTATCATGCTGGAGAGACCAAGTATAAGCATTCCACATATTATGGAGCAAAGACAAGCCATCCCTGGTGTGTCTTATCTAAATGCCTAACCCACAGAATTTTCTAGCATAATAAAATTGCTTTGTACCACTCAGCTGTTTGTTATATAGCCTAGTAACAGGAAGATTTGCCTTTGTTCCTCCTCAAAATAGATTTTAAGATTTACCTTCAATGTGTTTCAGCTACTGGGTGTCTAAATAGTCCTTTTGGGGGGGTTACGTTTAGGATTCAATAAGTTTCTTGAATTTCTGATTGGAGTCTTAAACAGTCCTGGAAAATTCTCAGCCATCACAGTTTTTGTACTATTCTCTCTCTCCTTTCTTTCCTTGTCTCCAATTAAACATGTTAGACATTTACATTGTCTTGTGTTTCTTACCTACTCTTCTTGTATCTCTCTATGCTAGGTAATTTCTTCTGACATAGCTTCAAATTTATAAATTCTTTCTTTGGCTAAGTCCACTATTAAACCCATCCATTGTGCTTACATTTCTGTTACTGTTTTCCAGTCGTAGAGGTTCTATTTGGTTGTTGGTTTGTTTTTTTTAATCTGTATGCCACTTTTTCTAGTTTCCTATTCCCTACAGATATTTTCAAGTTTAATTTTTTTAAAAATATTTATCTACACATAATAATATCTAGCACAGTTGTTTCATAGTTTTTGCTTGATAATTCCTAGGTCTGAAGTCACAGTGGGTCTATTTCTATTGTCTATTTCCTGCTGGTTCTCACTCATGTCCCAGTGCACACTTGGGCATCTGGTATCTTTGACAGCATGCTAGACCTTCTATTTTAGAACTATGACAACAAAAACTTTTGCTGGAGAAGATTTTTGCTTGCTTCTGCCAGATCACCATCTGAGAAGTTTTTCAGACTAGACCGCCTCATTCTGTGTTTTATCCAGTTCTTTTTTATTTGCCTCATCAGAGGTTTGGTTCAAACTACCCAGCTCACCATTACCTAAAGCGTAAATTCAAGAGATGGTACATTAATAAGACCAAAGCTTCTCAAACTTTAAGATGCGTACAAATCACCTGACATCTTGTTAAATAGCGAAATAGTCAACAGAAATGCAGATTCTGATTCAGTGAGTATAGGGTCAGGGGCAAATTCTGCATTTTTAACAAGCTCCAAGATAATAATAATGCTAAACTTTGAATAACACGTGTAAAGTTAAATAGGAATGTTGCACCGAAGTTAGGAAAATTAAAACTAAGGATAGGATACATTCTAAATGTATTTTTTAAAATAATATACCACTCCAAGAATTCAAACATGTTTGAACCCTTCCTTTATAATATATTAAATATACAGGCATGTCTGAAAGTACCTGATACAATGGTGAGGTCTCAGTAGAGATGATTTGCAAGGAGTTAAGAGGTTTATAAGTTAAACTGAGAAAGATAACATAGAGAATAATATGATACTTCCCACAAATGGGTGTCTAAGCTCTGTGGAGGGTGGGTCTGCAGATAAAAGCTGAAGGATGTGTTTTCACAGAAAACAATGTGAGACATAAGGCTGTAAGTGGGAGGCCACTTATCATCATCAGCCCTTGCATCTCTGACGTTCTGGGAAACCAACCTTTGACCCACCCCCAGTAATCAGTACCAAGTAGGCATTCAAATATAGTAAATGAATGATTTGCAGAGTGGGTGGTCCCAAAACAAAATACCATGAGTAAACTTTGAGCTGGCAAGAAATACTTCCAGGACTTCTCAAAAATAATTAAATGAAGGTCCTTCAGTACACAAATGAAGATAAAAATGTAGTGGAACTTCAGTAATTATTATTAATACATATAAATGTAAATGTACACATCTCAAAAAAGTATGATTACATATGTAAGTAAATATATACACACACACATATATTATATCACACTTCTTAGCATCTAGAGGCCATGATTTGCAAAATGAAGAGGAATTCAAAACTAATAGAAGTGTAAAGTATATTGGAAGGGATACACGATTTTCAAGCAGACTTTTTAAGGTTCAAATCCCTGCTTTGTCATGACTAACTGGGTCACTTTAGGTCAGTTACTTAGCTTCTTAACTTTCAGGGGGGTTGTAAAGTTTAAATGTGACAAACTACAAAATCACTTGCCACGGTGATTTGTGTGATTTGCCAAATCTAGGTATTTCATGATAAATGAAATGTCTATAATTTTCCATTCCCTCAATATCAACAACTTAAAAAACAACAATTAGATACATTTAGACATATGCAAAGTCACTGTTTTATTCAATTAGGATTATGATGACAGACGATCTGGAATATTTGGACAAGATACACTCTGGAAATCAGTATCACATGAAAAGTCAAAGCAATGAAAATGTAGGTCCTCTTTTCTGCGCTCCATTTTTATAAAACAGATGCACCGGTCTGGGAGCAGTGATTTATCTGATCACAGTATTTCAAAGTTGAGGCAAACAGACTTGTAATAATCAACTAATAAATTTTGTTTTCATTTAATAATCAAGGGAAAAGACACTCCTTTCATATCTTCAAAGTAGATCATTCTCAGATTCCTTTTGGTATCAGTGTGGTAAGAATAACTGATCAAAAATTTTATTATTTAGAGAAGACATAAATGCCAAAATATGAATATAATTTTCCCTCCAGTCCCACTCTGACCAGCTCAGACAAATTCACTAATAATCACTTATGAAAACACAATTCACAAAACAAATCTCCCTAGAACAACTGCGCATTAATCTGCCTCGGCCACACCACATGCTGCCACTCGACCAGCATTCCTGGAAATTATTGTTTAGCGTCAACATGGTAAATTTAAAAACCAGAATCCACTTTAAATACTAAAAAACACAGTCACATTAGCCTCGCAAAATGCCCTCGAGTGATAAAACTGAACTCCAAGAAGAATCTTTTTTATATATTGGAAATTGTTCACGTGGGCTTGAGAAAAATGTCTTTTATAAGACACACTCAGTGGAGCATCCAGACGGGGTGGGGCAGCTCTGGTCTCCCAAGTTCCGCGGCAGTCCGGTCTGCTAATGTATTTTCTTTCATGGAAAACAATGGCTCTTATGAGGCTACCTGGCCAGGAGTAGTTCCAACTCTTACTATTTTAGTAAAGGAAAAAAAAATATGCTAGAGTTGAAATGTGCCATTTGAAGATTCTTTTCTAGTTATAAAAGAGAAATTGTGATTGGTTTGTATGTGCATCTCTGTCCAGATCTCAGTATGAACAAAGAGAAAATCTAAAATTATTAGTTAGGCCCAGGCAAAAAGAGTATAGAAGTGTTAATTGTTAGAATTCCTTATAAAATGTCCTTGAAGGACACAGTAAGGATAGCTTATTCTTTTGGTGATGGACTTAACTGCCTAGCAGATTTAACTGAATACCAGTTTAATTGTTAAATACTTATCCATCACCGTCCCTAGGCACCCTATGAACCCCAAAGCTAAGTCTCCACTTTCCAGAAAAGCATTCTTGTATGTCCATAACTATAATACACAAAGGCTAGTTGTGGCAAGTGACTCATAGGTTAAAAACTGTAGAAGTTCTATTGAACTTCATTTCTCTTCATTTATCATGGTCAATGATGTCTTTCCTTCCCTTTTATCCCGTTCAATTTTATAATTACATGAAGAGTTTGTCCGCACATGTGGGTTTATGTGTGCACGTGAGTTTGATGTTTCCTACAAAGAAATGCTAGCTTTTGATGCAAAATGGTCCAAGCAGAATCACGACATAAGCATAAACAACAGTGTATGAATACATTGCTTAAACTGGAGACGTTCATCAGAAACTCCAAGCACAGGAGGACAGTCTTCTAGAAGGGTTCTCTCACAGCCCATTAGTTACCCTAGGCTCTATCTACAAATCTTGCTATTTATCTGTCTTCCTTATTTTAAGACTAAAGACATCGACCCAGATGAAATTATCTTTCCTGCTGGTCGATCTCTCAATAATATATATAAGTGGCTAAAGATTTATCAAAAAAGATTGCTAGAGTAATTTAGGGCAGCTCCCTCCCAGAAATGCATTTCCACACGGTAATACATTTGTCATTGTGTTTTGAATATAGTTAATATTAAAATTATATTTAAAATCAAAGCTTTATATTTGTCAATCTAAATACTGAAAAGAAAACAAGACACCTTGAACTGTAGATTCCTTTGAAATTACACTAAGCTCTTCTCTTTAACATATTTCCAAAGCTATTAAATCATAGAATTTTAGAGTTGGTAAGGACATGAGCTGGGGGGAGGGGGGTTGGGAAACCAAGGTCAGGAGACACAAATTCAAATATTATCTAGAATGCTTCATTGGTCTTTGTTCAATTTTCTTTCAGCTGGTATCATTTCAAAAATGGCAAAGCTGAATTTCTGTAAAAGAGAGTATATCAAGTTCATTTAGCAAACTGGAAGAGTTAATGAGCACTTCAATCTTTCTTCTCTTAGAACAAATGTTAGAAAAATCCACTCAAAGTAAAACAAGTTAAGAATCAAGTAAGTCGTAGATGAAATTTGCAACCATGGAACAAATATTTGACTGTCTGCCACAAGACATTGAGTGACGTGTGCAAGGCCCTGAACTGCAAGGAGGTAGGAAGCCCTGTGGTTCAAGCCAAACGAGTCAATGTGTCCATAACATGTAAGACTTCTGAGCCAGGCAGAGGACAAGTAAATGCTGTTAACTTCCTGACCTCGGCCCCTGCCTTGACTTGGCGACAGAGTGACTGATGTAAATCCATGTGACTGCGTTATTCTGAGATGACATCTCCGTACCTGCACTACCCAGTATGGTAGCCACTGGCCACATATTGGCCACTGAGGACTTGAAATGTGGCCAGTGTGACGAAGAAAATAACATTTTAATGTTATTTATGAACATGAGGTTAATAATGCAGAGTTGACACAAGAATTAATAATTTACTTAACTTGGACAAATGTAATTCTGACGCAGATGCTTTTGCCTCAAAGTCAAATCAATTCTTACAATTAAGATGAACAAGGTCTATCAATGTGGGTATGAATATGAGAGAAAGAGAGTATTTGGTACTCAGTTTAGTTATTGGACAACTTCCAAGTGTGATTGGAACAATTTAGAGATATGACTCTAATTTTTCATCTGGAAATTGTGTGAAGTCTAAATACAAATCAAGTACTTACAATGAGAATTTAGCATCTGAATAAAGATGTATCTGCTCTCAGTGCTGCTCTGCTATAAAAATTGTTCTTTTTCTCATTTGTCCTGGAGAGAGGGTTCATGGAATGTTTACTCAATGGAAGTCTCTGTTAGTGAACCTCCTTCACAAGGTGGCCACACCTCACACCCCTGGTATGGGGAAACACAAAAGCTTGACAGGTCACTGGTACAACTCTCGAGAGGTTCTGACCTCAGGGCAGCCTGTCTCCCTTTTCCAGTCAAGCCTTCATTCTTGAGTGCTGTGCAGCTCTGGGATGCGCTGGGGACGAAGCCAGCTAGTGGTATCTACCTGACCAGGGAATTATTCTGGGGAC
This sequence comes from Mormoops blainvillei, assembly GCA_004026545.1. Lineage (NCBI taxonomy): Eukaryota > Metazoa > Chordata > Mammalia > Chiroptera > Mormoopidae > Mormoops > Mormoops blainvillei. The sequence continues at coordinate 28,324 of PVJD01012050.1, read as the reverse complement.
TGCATTACTGATTGGTGACAGAGCTCAGCCAGGTTCACCGCAAATAGAGTTCTTAGCAGCGTAATCTCTGGAAGGTATCTCTGCATTTTTATTGAAGAGGTGGAGGTCTGTGGGTCGGTGAGGGTGTGTGTAGTATCAAAGGAACTTCTCTTTCATGACACTGTCATTGTGGTTGGGAACACAGGGGTCCCCTGTGCCCATGTGGGTACCCCTGTGGGTACCCCTGTGCCGCCTTTCCATTCCCAGGAGTCACAAATCTGCAGAGCTGTAGACCTGCAGGGCTAATGAGCTGAGAAACACCTGTCTGGAGGGGGGAACCAGGTCCACTACATACACGCACGCACGCACACACACACGCAGTCACTCATAAGGTGTAAAAGTAAAGAAAATGTGGGATGTGAATTCACCGAATGCCTAGGAAACCCTTACTATGTCCCGATATTGGGCTTAATAAAGAAATACAGACCCAAATTAACTAGATATTACTACGGAGCCATCCACAGGGAATAACTACCCTACAGAGATGTCAATACCCATAGGAGACTTTGCATAATAAATTTCTGTTTATTATCCTCCTGAGAATTGAGTTACTTTTTAATTGTAGCATAACCTCACTTACCGTAATTGGTAACTAAATAGCATGTGGTGCCCCCCGCCCCTTCACAGGCTTACACTGACTCCAGGTATCTCAGTGGCTTTTGTAAGCACCCATTTTTAAACTAGAATAATTATTTATTTCTAATTTATATGGGTATTTACTTCCAAGATGATGAAAAGACTGCTTCAATGCCCAAACATCTTCTAAACAGCTGTAGCCTTGCCCCAGTCTACATTCCCTGTGCATACAATTTATGAAGATATCCAGTCAAAGAATTACCCCCACCTCCCAACATCACACAGTCTAGAGAAAGGCACAACATCTCTAAACTCTCCCCCAGAGAATCTAACACAAGCCCAAATCCTATAGTAAATTATTTCTAACATTCAGTTTCTGAGATGCCCCATGATTCCCCATGGAAATGCATTTCCCCCAAAAGAGCAATTAACTCATTTTGTTCAAAGACAGGCATATTCCTGGTGGTCTTTGGCTGGAGGAAATTGACAACAGTAATAAAAATTATTATTATTCTTATCAGTATTATTAGGTTCTGTGCTGAGTACTTTACATATGTTATCCATTTAATCCTTTGATGACAGTGATGATTTGACCCATCGTGAACATGGGAAAACTAATATTAAACAAAATTTTAAAGCCATGCTGGTCACAGATCCAGCGTAATGGGTGGAGGAAATCAGTTCTGGCTCCGGAGCTCTGCTCTGGATGATTTTAGAAATGAGAGACTCCGACATTAACAAGACTGTTCTCCTCTTTACATGTTCACCTCTGGTCTCAGGTCATGAGCTGCTTCTCCTTTCGATACCAGTCTTTCCTCTCTCTCCTCTGTAATGGCCTCTTCTGTCTCCTTTAACACATGGTCCCAGCAAAAACCAGTGTTTTTCTAATTCTTCAACCTTTCTTTCTCCACAAGAACCATCTCTTCAGTCCAAAATAAAGCATAAATCTTTTCCATTCTAAAAACAAAACATAATTACATCCAAAGACCCCATGGTCTTTTCCATCACCAGTTCAAGTCCTATAAGCCCTTAGTCTGTTGTTATTTTCAAGAAGAATGTCATTAAAAATTATAAAAGGGGCATTAATAAATGAAATTTTTCCTACTTTGGAGGGGTGAGTGTGGGTAGGAGAGATAAAAAAGAGTTCAAGAAAAAAAGGTCTGTGGTAAATTGTAAAACCATAGGAGGATATGCCCAGCTAGGGGTATGCCCAGCTAGGAATATAGGAAAAGAAATTTTGGTGTGTGGAGGTGCTATAGGTTAAATATTTGTGTTCCTTCCAGATTTATAACATGAAAACTAACACCCAAAGTGATGGTATTAGGAAGTGGGGGTCTGTGGGAGGTGGTTATGTCATGAGGATGGAGCCCTTGTGAATGGGATTAGCGCCCTTATAAAAGAAACCCCAAAGAGCTCCCTCACCCCTTCCACTAAATGAGGACACAGCAGGAAAATGCTTGTCTATGAATCAGAAATTTGGCTCTGAGCAGACACTGTATCTGCTGGCCCTTGGGTCTTAGACTTCCCAGCCACTAGAACTGTGAGAAATAAATTTCTCTTGTTTAAAAGCCATGCAGTGTGTGGTACTTCAGTATAGTGGCCCCAAAGGACCAAGACAGTAGGTAAAAGAACCATCACAGAGAAAGGAAGGCCTGGCACATGCCTGAGAGCTGGTGAGCAGCCTACTCTTGTGCTGTGACAGCCCGCTTTGTCTACCACACCAAACAACAAGGAGTGACTTCCGCTACAGAAATTTATTTCTCACCATTCTGGAGGCCAGAAGTCCAAGATCAAACTATTGACTCATTCGGTTTCTTCTAAGGCTTCTCCTTGGCTGGCAGATGGCTCCCTTCTCACTGTGTCTTCGCATGGTTTTCTTTCTCTGTGTGTACACTCCTCCCTGGTGTCTCTTTGTGCATCCAAATTTCCCCTTTGGACCTCAGTCAGATTGGATTAGAAACCAGCCTGAAGATCTTAACTTGATGACTTCTTTAAAGGCCTCAACTCCAAACGCAGTTACATTCTGTTCACATCCTGAAGTGGTTAAGACTTCACCATATATACTTTGGGAGGGCACGATTCAGCCCATAACATACGGGATATAGGGGAAGAGGAAAGGTTAGACCAGAAATGTAGGTTAGGGTCACCTCACAGATGCCTTCAAACAGGAGAATGGAAAATGTGAACTTCTTTAGACAGTGGGTTATATGAATGTCTGATGTGATATGTCATCTTTACCTCAGTGAACTGTTCAAAATTGAAGGTGAAACCTGCTAACATGATTCATTTACTAATAATTTAGCTATAACTTCTAGCGATATTTTTTTCAGCAACTGACTTCTCCCTAAAGAGACTTGCTTTAGATATATATATTTATATTCTTCTATTTTTATCCTCCGCCTTCAAACCAAATCTAAAAATACCTTATCCATATTTCAAAGATGGTCTGAAACAAACTGCTTACATATAGCCAATGCTTAAGAAAATGTTATTAAGACTAAATTAGAATTGAGCATTAGCCCAAATGCTTAAGAAAGCAGCTGATGCTATTCTAAACCCAGGCCACTGGTTTTTCCCAAGGGAGCCAGTAAAACCTAAGTGTGTGGCTGAGGAGCACGTCTGAGAAGGGAGAAGGCTCAGGGCTCAGTGTGGGCACAGTCACCACCAAAAAGACAGAGCAGCTGCCCTTGCTCGTGTCAAGAAGGGCAGTTCACGTGGCATTGTCTCTCCATCACACCAGACAGCCCTGATCCAGCACTGAAATGGAGAGCATTCTCAGTGGAGAAAGGGAAGGTCAAGAACACTTGTTAGGTGCTGTCAACTATCCCACAGACCTTGTGAGCCAGTTTTTCTTCTGTGTATTGCCCTCATTTCGTCCCCTAATTGTATTCCCATTTTATAGATAAGGAAACAAACTCAGAAAAGTTAAATGACTTGTTCATAATAACAGGATGACGAGGTGAGCACTGTCTTATTCCAAAGTCCAAGCTCTTTGTCACACACCGTAGGAAATGGGTTTTCTCTCCCAGGATCACACAGTGACTCCAAGGTCATCAGTCCTTGTTTGAAACCTACCATCTGCCCCCTGTGGGGGAAAAATACTGGTCCGCAGTGATGGGGAGAAGGCCACCCCATCACTATTTGATGTCAAGGTCTATTTGAGGACAAGCCTGGACAAAGAAAACCCTCTCACCCTGTACATGTACAGCAATATATTGGGTTGAGTCAGATAAAAATAGTTTTTGTAGACCAAAATTTGTCAAATTTAGCAATTTCATATGAGTCAACCTAATTATTTGCCCATGGTAATAACCCAAGGGTTAATAAAGGTAACTGCCACTCTAGCATCTGTTGGGGATTTTCTTGCCTCGTGGGGCGGGGGTGGGGGGTGGTTGGGGTGGGGCGGGCGGGAAGTACATGTCCTGCCTCAGGCACACCTAAAAAGCAAGTTTCTTCTTGCCTGGGAAAAAAATGCCAAGCATCACCCTTTCACTTCAGGAATATGCAGTCCCCTGGGAAAACAGGGGAAAACCACATGTAAGTTCAGCAAAAATTCAGGTATTCCCCCTGGAATTGCTATCTCCATAATTAAAGACAAGAGGATGTGTCTGAGATATTCCTAGAAATAGAGTGTATAAATGAGGAAAGATACCAATCCAGAAACCATATCTCGCAAGATTCCAAGGGGATCATCATATATTTGGCATAAGCCCGCTCCAAAGACAAAACAGGTCAGTGCACTGGAACTGCTGGGGGGCTGTGTCCGTGATCATTTTCACAAAGGGGCACTGGTTTCTTTGACTGACACTGTGAGTAATTAAAATTCAAATGTGAGGACATTTGCCAACTCTTCCAATGTGTGTGAATCGCTGAAATTTAACAGACCCATCAGAACACCCTGAGGAATATTTCCACTTTTAAGATATTTTTTAAAGTATTTGACAAATTTCCTCTAATTTTTCTGATATGACTATCTGCTCCAGTTTGAAAAAGGGGTTTCAGGAAGAATGGTGAAATTCCACTTCTTGATATTCGCATCTTCCTTCTCATCAACAGTGATTTTGACGCCTGTGCAGGCCGGGCAGGCTTTACTTAGAAGTTCAGAGATTGTAAAGGGGGAAAAACACTGAAAATCTGGGCAGATTCAGAGCCAAGACCACATGTTTATCAAGCTGAACCGAAAAGTTAGTCGCATGCCCAAATCCATGAGAGATAAGCACTGAAAATATTGACTGAGTTTATTTTACTCCCTTCCAGTTTCCTAGGAGAGGGTGCATTTTATGTCTACTGCAGCGGTACCCCAAGCCATAGTAATTAATGAGAAAATTTACGCTGGCTGTGCAAATTTCTTCTCTTAAATTCTTTAACTCCAAATCATTGAAGCAGTGTCCACAAATAATGTTAGCTGCCCATTAACTGTTTATGACATATTAGGCTCTTTATGTATTTCTCAAACCTCACTATATTATTATGAGTCCCATTTTATAGATGAGAAAACTGAGTCAAAGAGTGTTTGAATTCTCAAGGTCCCACAAACAAGAAGTGATTGAACAGGATATTAACACATATTCTGAGTCCCGAATCTATGTTTTTAATAACCAAACCTCCATCACTCATGAGTGGCTGTCATGGCAGGCACTCCCCCCCACCAAATAAAGATCTTTGTAACAACTTAATGGCAACAAAGCACCCATGGAACCCCCAAAACAATTGTCCCAGGAAATGGATACAACAGAAACCCCTCCACCTGCAACACTGAGAAATCTTTTTTTTTTTTTTTTTTGGAAATATCTCAAACTGCTTCTTTCTCTCTTACATCCAACCAAGAGCTGTCAAATGTACATGAAGACCAGTTAGAAAGTGGCTCCATTTTCCCCTTAATGGAACACCTGGGCATCAGAGACTATCTCAATATTACATCTTTTCACTCTATGAAACTGACTTGCCTTCAACACCTTGAATAGCTGCTACAATGAAAGTGATAGTGGATGGTTTGTCTTGACACATTTATAAATAATTAGTCTTTAGTAATTTGGCTTCAGACTTACTTTTGTCTTTAATAACCTAACACAAATCAGTCTGACCCTTTTGATTTACAGTTATGTTAAAATAATACAATTCAAAGTACTCACAATTCTTCTCAACCCACTGAAATTACAATAAACTTTATTAAAACACAAAAAAGAAATCCATGTCACACTTTGATCAAGTATTAATATTAAAAGATATAATTAAATGTTGGATTCTGTATGGATTGAATCATTATAAGATAAGTAATTATAGCTTGGTTGCCAGAGAGGGATCTATACGGAAAAACAAAACTATTTCTCCCTTACTGGTCTCTGTCTTCATAAACACATGGAAAAAAAATGTCTCTACAGTGCATCAGGGTTAATAAGATGTGTCATTTGCCCCAAATATGTCAAGATGGTCCTAAGCTTGAAGCTATACCACTGATCATTGTTATATATTCTCACAAAACCCTGATCTGTGAAGGGTATAAAATAAGGTTTACTCTGTATATCCTTCATTTCTAGCTATGAGAAGCAGCAAGACTGTTTCTGCTAAAAGATAAACACTGCCACCTGGTGAGATAAGAGAACAAATAAAGCCATAAAGACTTGCAAGTTTATTTACTTTTTGATTTTTCACCTTGGGCAGATAGGAAGACCCTCTGGGCCTTGGGACAGGTGAAACTATGCCCCTTTGACAGCAACAAGCAGCTACAGAAGATGAGACATTCACCCATTAACACTTGTAAGATTACAAGGCATAATGTCTTCGGTGGGGGAGAGGGGCAGTGTTGCTGTAGGTAGTTAGCTAATTATTAATAAGAAAGAGAGGAAAGGGAATTAGACATTGAGCTTAATAAACTGAAGGGCATATGCCTGCTTGCTTAGCCAAGAAGCTACAGCTTCACACCCCTGGAGATCACGGCATTGCTCCACCAAGGGGATTAACTCTCTTCCCTTTCCCCCTCCTCTACCAGATTGCTGGGGGGATGCACGGGGAGGTGCTTAACCAAAGTGGCCTGTCAATCCAGCCTAGGGAAAGGAGGGATTAGTTGGGAGGTGAACCTATCAGAAGCCTGTAAAAGCTTGGAAAGTTGATTGGTAATTTTGAAAAAGCTCCTGGTTATAATCCCAGAAAAACAAAAGAAAAAAAGCTTGCTCTCTCTCACTCGTACCGCCCTCCCCCCCTTCACCAGCACTTGCCCCAGGCATTCACGTACTCTCTAGCATGGAGCATATTCTAATTTTCATTAGTACGAGCAATAAAAAGTGTGCTCTTCACTGCCCAGAAAAAAACACAGATATCTGATCTGTTGTGGTAGTTACCTGATTAAGACCCCACAGTAGGAAGTAGTAGCAAAGTCAACTTTGTTCAAAGAGATGCACCCAACATTCCTCACACAGTAAAATAAGTCCTTGCCTTCATTGCACTTACAATTTCTACCTAACTGTTCCAAGGGTCCCATCTCTTACATGACCACAGATTGTCATAAACTCATTTAGCTCTAGATCATAACCCTAAAACTCCAAACTCAAAAGGAAATTTAGGGGGAAAATTATGGTTTTGCCTGGATGTGTGTAATTCACAAAGGACCCCCACCACACACTCACATAAACACACAACTTTATCAACCCTCCTCCATATTTTAAGTCAATACCCATCCTGAGATTTCTTATAAAAACCAGAGTGTTTCAGAGGAAAGAAGTTGGAAGAGAGTGATAAAATATTTAGTAAAGACTCCAAGTTATACCATCTCAGAGATGAAATCTTCCACATGCTATCATTGATCTCAGAGGCTTGTAAGTCTCCCGAGTTTACCCTAAAAGAGCAGGGTAGTCCTTGTAGTGGCATTACTAAATACAGGCTGCTCTCGTATAGCCAAAGCCATGTCAGAAAGCATCAAACCATGAATTTTTAAGAAAAAAACTTTTTGAGAAGTTCTGGGCATTGTAATTTTAAAAGCATCAAATGCCAACTGGATCCTCCCTTTATGGACCAGATTTTATGTCATTATGAGAGAGTGTTTTTCCTATCAGGATTCAATTACTTCATCGTTCTGGTTTTATTTCTTATTTCCAAGATGTCAATTACATTTTGTTATCATACCGAACATCAGAAACTAACAGGTGGTCTCAAAAATATACTCTTAATTCTGAAAAAAAAAAAAAGAAAAGACAAGAAATCCCCAAACTTCCTAGTCTGTTTTACCACCAAAAACTTAATTAAGTTGCTTATATACATAGCTCCTAGCATAGTATCTCAGAAATAATAAGCAGTTGTTGAAAGTTTATAATCCAACCTCAAATATACCCAATGAGTTAATACCAGTATCTTTATGGCTTCTGTCTTTTTCCCAATGAAGTCAATGTTTGATTTCTCTCTAAACAACACACTTCTAAAAGGTAAACACTAAGTAGCATACCGTGAAAACCAAGAAAACTAATCACTTACCTCAGAATTAACAAACTGCATTTAAAAATGCAATCCCTTGTAATAAATAATGACCATTAAAGAAATATCCAGTCAGAAATGAAGTTACAGAAATCAGAGGGAAAAATCCATACAGTGTTAATTCATTAATTATATTCATCTAATAAAGCATCCATTTCATTAAACAAAATTAACTCAATTTACTTAATGTAATGGGTATTTTTGACTGGCTTTTGTGGTCTCTTTTGCTCTACATTTTCTGAAGCCTTTTTTTCAGATTCGTTATTTTATATAAACATGTCAAGATTAGACCAATTTTATATATATGGGGAGCCTTGCTTTACACACTTATGACTTTGTCTTTGTTTCCATTGTCTTAGTAAGAGTATTTGTCTTGGAAAGAGGGATCCTACACCTGCATTTGTGAACTGAATTCCATGGTAATAATGAGTGGGGCCCACTCTTGTCTTACTGTGGCTATTGTTACAGGGTAGAAAAACTTCCAGGCGAGAATGAGCAGCTGGTTTTCACAGCCTCACAAGGGCCTGGCCGTCGCCAAGAGGAGCGCTTAGATCACTGTTGTATCTATCTACCTTTTCACTGTGTACGTTTGAACAATAAGAATCTAAGCATTTGCTCCTTTATATTTCCAAAAACTGTTATTTTTAATTTTTCATTTAGTTTCTGTAATGTTTGGAAAAAAATATTACTAACCTGTTACAATATCATTGCTGGGATAAGAATGAATTTAGAATTATCATGCCACTTGGAACTGGGACTCGATTATGAAAAAAGTATATGCAAAATGAAGATCTAAACTCAAATTCTTATTAATTGGGAAAATAAAGCACCGTGCTGTATAATATTTTTTAAATTTATTTATCAAGAGGTTCAAAATAAATTCAGGCAAAAAAAAAAAAAAAAAGAAAAAGCCATACATGCCAGCCCACAACCACGAGGGAAAACTCATAGGCAGCACGTCACTATGTAACAGCCTCTTTGGGCTACTTTTAGGACACAGCCTTTCTAGGTTTGAGCTCATGTCTGGCCACCTATTGGCCAAATGATCTTGGGCAAGACACCCTCCATTTTTTAGGGTTTAGTTTATCCTCGTCCAAGAGAGAAGGCGAGGGGGAGAGGGAGAGAAACATCGATGAGGGAGAGAAACACCAACTGGCTGCCTCCTGCACATGCCCCAGCTGAGGGCTGAGCCCATCACCCCAGAAGCTGCCCTGGCAGGGAAGCAAACCAGTGACCCTTCGGTTCTGACCGGGGCAAGTCACCCTCCTTTTCCCAAGCATGTTTTATCACCTCTACATGAGGGCTCTAATAATTCCTATGTTATTTCTTTTATTAAATGAACTAATTTATGCAAACCTTGTAAACTGTAAGATATGTAAATATTGGGAGATATTTTTCTTTATATTTTAGAAAAATAATCTGACAGGGCAAAGAAAGCAAGGTAATTAACTAGAAGATCGTTTGGGTTTTTAGTGTGGAAGGGGAGTAAAAAAATTATAGACTAAAATGGCAATAAGACTGGCCAGCTAAAATTTGTGTCTTAATTAAGGAAAATGTTTATGATTTGGTGGGTGGATAGAGAAAATAAAGGGGGAAAAGTGATAGATGATTCTATTGTCGGCAGGACTAGAACCGTTAAAATGATGGGGCAGATGAAAATAGGAGGGATAAAGGTTCTCTTCTGGGCTCGATGAGATTAAAAGAGAAGTCAAGCTATTTAAACTAAGAAAACTGTGTCAATCATCTTGCAGCTGGGAAGGAGACACAGGACAGGCACCAGCAAGGACGGCAGAGAGAAAGGCCCCAAACCCCAGGTGCTTGAGTCATCCCACCTCTGAATAGATGACTTTGGAGCTGACCTTGTTCTCACTGTCTTTTGTTACTTGCTGCCCAAACCATTCTAACCAAGATAAAATTTAAAAGCTGAATGAAACAAAAACATCAAATGATCATGGTAAGATAGCTAACATGATTGCAGATATTTTCAGTCAGTTTACAATTCCTTGTGTTTGAGGGCTGTGTTTAAATACCCTAATTACTTTTTTTTTTAACCTCAAATTTCATCTCTTTGGAGAATCCAAAAAGGTAAATTATTTTTAGAGTAACAGCAGCAGTGGAAAAAAAAGTAAAATAATAAATTTACTTGTAATTTCAATTAGAAGATTACTGATGTGTTTTTAAATGCAATATAAGATTTATAGGCATAAAAACATTGCTTAGTTCAGAATGCATTTATTTTGCCTTTAAATTAGGCATAATCATGAGTCATTAGAAAAGATATTTTACTTTTATGATAATTGATCTACTTCCATAAGCCCTACATGAAATTCAAATATATGGAGCTGGCTTAGACCATAACCTTCCATACTGATGGCCTTATATCTCAGCTCCTTTGTTCAACAGAGAGCCTGTGAAAGAAAATTTTTCCGGGGCTCCTAAATTTTAATTTAATTGATAAAAATTCAATTTACAACTCTTCCTAAGATAGCTATTATAAATGAAGTGAGTTATATTTCAACTAGGATTTCTGAGTAAATAACACAGTGATCTTTACTGAAATTTTTGTCTATGTATGACACAAAAATTTTTAAAGATGGCTGCCAACTATTGAGCATAAGAATAACAGCAAGCATTTATCACCATACATGTTATGTGCCAGGTAGTCCTCAAAACAAGAACTATTATTATTACCACTTTCCAGACGAGAAAACTGAGACAGAGGGGCTGGTAACTTGCCAACAGGTAAAGGGTTTGAAAACAGAATATACGACACGCCCATCCAGGCAGCCTGACTCCAGAGCCTACACACATTGCATTGAACCCTGCGATACTTCAGGCGGAAACAGAGTAGGGATGTGCAGCGTAAGTGCCTGACAATAAGCACTTTTATTGTGGTGTAAGGGCAAGACCAAAAGCTTTAGATCTTTGAGGCACCCATTTCAAAGACACCCACCTCCAATCAACATGATCAGCTGCGTGACCCAGCCACTAGCTAAGCAACTGAGTAAGAAGCCAGGGCTCGCCACCCGTGAAGTTTCCCTTTCTGGCAACCTGGAGAACTGGCTGCTTGAGTAACCCTACTTTTCCCTGCCTGCTCACTACTTCCCACCAAACCCCAGGCACCCCACCCTTGACCCTAACAAAGGCAGACACCCAAGTCTGCACGCCCTTCCTCTCTCTCCCCGATGGTCGTTGCTGAGGTGCATCTTGGAATCATAATAAGAACCACAGGGGTCAGTCCAGCCATGACACTGGCTTCAGGTGGGGCAGGGCCTCTGGGGGCGGCCACAGGCAGTAACGGGCCCAGGTGAGCGTCTCCTAGCCAATAGCGTCGCTATCCACAGGCTGAGAACCAACACGGGACAGCGTATCACAGCTTTCCTTATGATTTTAAGTATTTAAACACTCATTTTTAAGTAGGTGGTGATATGTGGACACCTTCATAAATATAGTATTAAAAATTCTTCCGTACATGAAAAGTAGAGGAACAAGTCATTTTCTGACCCAGGGCTTCCCACACCTACACTGGTCTGAGGACATAGGATGCTCCCCGTAACCATAATTAGCTGACTCTCTGGAGGGATGAAACCAAATGGTGCCACCACTTTCCCTAAAGTCATCAAAGACTTAGAGAGGAAGAGTCCATGTCTGCTGCCTCTTTAGAGCTTTGAAAGGAGGAGCTAAACTTTGGTCTCGTGGCCTTGAACCCAGGCTCCCCCTGTCTTCACAGTCTCTGAACTTCTTCCAGCAGCTGCACAGAATTTTGTTTGCTTTCCTTTCCTTTTTTTTTTTTTTTTCTTCTTGAGAGTTGGACATCCACAAGTGATCTGAAAGGTGATTCACATCCCAGACCTTCCTACTGATGGATCGGACACTCTTCTACCATAATTAAACCCTGTTCACTTAAGAACACAGCGTTACAGAGTTCAGTCTCCTAACACCTGGATGTCCTCGATGAAATATTTAACTTTGCTGTGACTCTCCTTCCTCACTTTGAAATCAGGACTGTGCCCTGCTTTGCAGCAGTTGCTGGGGGGAGCACATGAGATCACCTGCTACATGGCTGAGCGATGTCTGGTGCACGATAAGCCATAATGACCACTGTTTTTAGTATTAGGAAAATAATTCTATACGATTCTCTTGCTCTGGATGCAGGCATCGCTAGTTTTATCTTGTGTTTTTTCCTTTAACATTAATCTGTAATATGTATCGAAATACTCACTTGTAATATGCGGCACTTTTACATAAAACAGTCTTTTATAAAACACTTTTAGTGCTGCAGCTGCAGTTGCACTGGTGTTTGACTATTTTCCCTGGTATCGCAATTGTTTCCCACCTCGGTTTCTTAGTTCAATAGCCCGAATGTCTATTCTGCTTAACTTTTCCTTATAAATAAACCTGCGTGCCCATTTTCCAGCCCACTATGAACCCAGAATATATGTTATTAAATGAGATTAATTTTATTTTCCCTATATGCTGCCTTAATTTTATATGGTGTAGGTCCTCAACTTTTTTTTGGGACGGGGGGAGGAAATATATTCAATGCGAAAAAAGAAAGATTAACCTTCTATTCCAAGGTTTCCTTTCTCATTCTTAGCTGGAAAAAGTAAAATAACTAACTAAACAATAAAACTCCCAATCACATACTTAACATATATGTCCCCCTAAAAACACATGATAAATATCTACATACAATTCACAAAGAATTTCTCCAAAAACTTTATTCAACAGAAATCTAAATAATAGCCTTCAAAGTAGAATCCAGGAGACACAGTGTTAAGTACTCCGGTTTCATTTATCAGTGTCATGATGCCATTAAAAAATAAAACAAAATTGAAATCACCAGTGACATTTTCCAAACCGTAGGTTGTTTCCTGTCATCTCTAGCAAATGATACCAAGAAATGATATAACTTCTTCAGTTTTAATAGTCACATCTGTGAAGCTAAGGACAGTGTATAAATAGTTGACTCATAGAAAAAGAGAACACGTGAAATATCAACATAGCTTGCGTGCCATCTGGGAAGCTCCAGCTCCTGTTCCCACCGCTAGCAAGCGTGTTCGTCGACTGGCTTCCTTCAGTCAGCGCCATATCCTACAGGTATTATCCTTGCTGCCTATCAAGACAAATTTCATGCAGTTATTTTTTCTTTATTTTATTCACTTCACTCTCTCTTTTTACAAGTTGACGTTTTCTGAGTCACTGTCAATTTGCAATGTGCTCAATGTGCTAGATTCTCAGTGCCCAACTGCCAAGCCCCTGAGATGCTCAGCTCAGGTATCTGGAGAGTGAGAATCTTATTCTCTTTGCCTGCCTTCCTTCCTTCCTTCCTTCCTTCCTTTCTTCCTTCCTTCCTTCCTCCCTCCCTCCCTCCCTCCTTCCTCTCTCTCTCTCTGTCTCTCTCTCTCTCTGTCTTGCATGATTCTGTCAGTTCCAAACTGTGCTAATTCATATCCTACTCGCACAAGCAAGATCCACGGTAGGTTAAAATTGGAGGGGACCTGAGACTGCAACATCATCGGCCATCCTCCCCTGCTACTCCCCCTGCCGTCCCCTCAAGTGTGGCCGCTAGGGAGAAGCACAGTGTACTTGAACGCCTCCAGGTCTGGGTGTTTGCACACAAGAAGCTGGTGCATTCCACTTCAGAGCGTATCAAAATGTCAATAGATGTTTCTCATCATCAGTCAAAATGTAAAACTGGCACCCTTCCTACACTCCCCACTACGATGACAGACACTCTTCCAAGTAGCCTTGTAATACTCCCCCGCCAAGGGTCACCTCTCGCACTCCCTCTATGGAAATGACAGTGCCGGTGTGGTTTTCTCCAGAGGCCAGACACATATCATTACCATAAGAAGCGGGGGTGCCACGAGGATTAGGAAAGCCTGTGAAAACTGCACATTCCACCAAAAGCACCTTACACTTTAAAAAGGTAATGACCATGCTGGCCAGCGCTCTTTCAGTTTGCGATTCTAAGCCTCACCTCAGGCAGTCCCCTGAAACATGCATGCGGGACACTGGGGTCGACCAAGAAAAGAGAGCGGATCAATTCAGACAAAGGGATGGCTCTGCTGTTGGCCAGACAAGCCTATCACCCCTGTTCTGATGAGCTCTGCCACCTAGTGGGCCAGTATTTAGCACCATGGTACCTTGGGATACACTAAATAAATAAATATATATATATTTCAAAGAGCTCAGGAACCTGAGCACCGGCACTAACACTAAAACGGGGCCCAGACAAAGAAGATCCCTCCCCTACACTCTCCAGGGTCTTTGTGAAAGCTGGCTGAGGGACGAGGGACTGCGGAGCTGCCTCACAGGACCGCGTGGACGAGGAAAGGCTGGTCCCCTGCCAGCCCAGCCGTGCTCCGGCCTTCCCTAGTCGGCAGCAGTTCCCTGCAGCGCATCCTATGCCTTTAATCACGGCGCCCTACTCTTTCCTTTTCCTGGGAAAGGGATTGACATGCTGTTCACAGTAAAGTATATGGCTTCTCAAGGTACTCTCTGAGGGGTAGCTACACTTTACTAACCCTCAACAGTCATAAGCCCAAGGAAAGCAACCTGTAATTTTAGAATTTCTTCATAATTGAGTAGAAAGGGGGAGGTATTTTAAGGCAAAAGCTGAGGTTATTTACAGCACTCCTGAAGTCGTATGACTATGAAGTAGCCATATATATACAAAGCCGAACGTGCACATGTGACATGGAATTTATCAGGCAGTTAAGCAATTTTTAAATTTACTCAGCACAGTGGGAATCACTGAGAGCTGGACACACTGGGTCTCCTGTGACTTCTCAGGGTGTCCCTGCCCCACACTGGCATAGCACCCACCCCTGCCAAGCCTCCTCCAGTGGCACCACACTGACATTATATCATATTCTTGTCATTTTTCTCTCCTTTCTGCAATCTAAATTAATCTATTTTCAATCCAGTTCTTATAAAATGTTGTTAATACGATTAATTCACAGTAAATTGTGAATGGTTAAAAAGTGCTCAACACGTGTTTTCTCCTCTGAATATTTGTGTGTTAGCAGGGGACATCAAGGCAAAAAACAACTTAGCTCAAAGAATAAATTGCTAATGAGCTAAAATCGGACTGTGGAGAACCCAGGTCCTGACTTGTTTTAGCTACTAACTGGCATCAGCTGGACATTAACCATTTGATGGACAATGCCCGGGGAAAGGCAGTAGCCAGCAAGGCAAGCTACTGAAGTCCTACTTTGTGTAGAGCAACTAAAATTTAAAATCACAAAGCTTTACCATTAGCGGCAGGCTCACTCCTGTGGTTCCATGATGTAGCTAAAGTTAAATAATGGATATAGAACCCCCACCCCCAGAAGATGACCCGGGCCCCTGGAAGAGAGGTAGGGATGGCGGGGAACTCCTTTTGTATTCAGCTTAGGGTCCTTCCTGGCCAATTTAAAAGGAAAACCAAGTCTATGGTGTTTATTTCTCCCCACCTGTAATGATTATGTTGCCTTTATAGTTGAAAGCACACGAGAAGATCTCATCAGTGTGCCCCTCGAGCACCTGGAGGCATTGGCCAGTCTGAGCATCCCAGATTCTTGCTGTTTTGTCCGCGCTGCCCGTTAGAAGACGGTTCCCTTGGGGGTTGAAAGAAATCTACAAAAGAGACAGAAAATACCATGACAGGTTTGTGTAATGACTCCCAACATATTTTTAATCATTGAAAAGGGGACATTACTAAGCACCTGTCACTTTTCCAGCCTGGCATTTATTCTTACACAGAACAGTTCCTTCATCATGGGAAAAATATTGCAGGGACTAATACATACAAATTAAGATCTAGAAAGAACTATGTCATTGCTTACTCCCTCACAATTCTAAGGACAAAGATCAAAGCACCCTTATAGTGTGAGCCTTCCCCACCCACTGCTTTCCAAAGACTCGTGATGGCTTTCTTCATGTACATGTAGAGGCCGAAAACCCAAGCCAGGTTCCTTTATACCCAAACCCAATGCTAGCTGTGCAACCCCACTTCCTGTAGTCAAAAGCATACAGTCTGTGCCACAGAATAAGGGAACGTCGGGGCCTACAAGAGGGGGCTTTCTGTCCGTTGCTAGGCAAAGTGCAACACTTTCCATAACTGTGTTCTGAGTGTCTCCTAGGTGTCGGGCATTGTCTAATGGTATCTGGACAGTCAAGGAAAACTGTTGGTTTTCCACTCCTTTGGGTGCCATGCTTATAACCCTCTCTAAATCATCAGAAGACAATGATTTGTGTCACCTCCTTTATGACCGAAGGTTTGATGAAGGCAAAGCCATGTGGTTTCTTTTTCATTATTGTGTCACCAACGCCAAGAGCAATGGCTAGCACAGTGGAAGGTCTCCGAAAGCATTTGCTGCATGCATGAATGGACGAAAATGAACCCTTGCTTTGGTGCTCCATAGAAATGCCATGACTGGGTGGCAGTTCAAGAAGCAACATATCACTTAAGCATAAAATGTAATAATATAAAGTCTTAGAACTCTACATTCAAACAGATGAACGATCATTGAGTGCGACACACCAGACATGTCAATGGCAATCGAGCCAGGCACTCAGAACCCAGGCTCCCTCCTCACCCTGCTTCCCATGTTCACACTTGCCCCATCCCCCTGCCTACCCGTCCCTGAGGCCGCCCAGCCTATGAAGGGAATGATCTCTGCACTTGCTCAGAGACCAGCCCTGCTGGGCTGGCAATGGCCACCAGCAGCAGGTGTGGGTCCAGGAGGGCAGAGAGCATGGCGGGGTGTGGTGCTGGGTTCCAGGCAGAACCTTCAGAGCCTTGAAACCATTAAGCTTCTATTTTAAAAGGAAGAAGCAAATCTTGCCTTGCATACGAGATCAAGGAATTGGGCTGAGCTGGGAAGTGAGAATCACCAAGTCCCAACCATCTGCAAAATTTTCTGAAGACACCTGTAAGCCTCAGATCACCAACTGGATGGTCCTGCTCTATGAATAAGCTTTTGGGAGGAGTTTATACAAAATTCAAAGCTACAGCCTTGGAGTTTCAAACTAGGTCATTTTAAACTTTGTTGAGTGTAAAATATTTCCATGAAGTACTTCTTCAATTGCATCTAGTTTACAGAATACTTGATACTTCTACACATTTTCTTTGCACCATATAAACTCGTGTGTCTACTACAACTAGGACAAGCACCTCGTAAGCTTCTTAAATAGCTTTAATATGTATTTTCTACTAACAAAATTGTTTGCTGATGGCTGAGGGGAACACTGTTTACAGGTTTTGAGAAGTTTTAGAAATCATTTATTATACTTAGTTTGAGGACACACTTAAAAATAAAGCCTTTGGGCAGTTGATTTCTAGAAAGAATGAGATAATTGGACAAACCTTAGTAGCTTGGTGCCAATACACCTGCTTATACTTAACACGCTATCTATTTTTTTGAAAGGAAACAGACTGCTCCGAGCAAGGAAGCAACTCACCTTTGAAATCTCACCTTCATGACCTTCCAATTTAGTGATGCACTTTCTCGTGGCTGCACTGAAAACTCTTGCTGTTCCTTTTTGAGAGAAGTGGGGAGATATATATATATAAATTCACCTGAAATGCAGAACTTTGAACCACAAGCCTTGAATTATTTAACTATCTCTCCCTCTGGCAGACAGCTCTCTGCTAGGTGCGCCCTCTTGCCCACGGCGAGAGCCAGCCACCTGACTCTGTAACGGCGAGCTGGTCCTATTAAGGGCAGGAGCTCATTGCCAGAGGTAGTGGGTTCCAAGGCAGAAAAGGCAGGGGGACACCAAGTCAGAATGAGAAAAGATTTTAAAGCGAAAAAGAGGGAATGGAAACAAGTGTTGATAGGTGGGGGATGAAATAAGCAGAAAGCTTAGCATCATACAGCAAACATGAGTCTGAGGTTACAGAAGGTGTGGGCGTCCTCCCTGAGAGAAACAGCGGCCGCCACTCAATGAACAAAGGAGGGAACAAGTAAGCCCTTTTCAACAGGAAGAGCTAACAGAATGGTTTATTCCTGTTACGCTGTTGTATCTGCAGTGCTCAGAAGTGCCGCTCAATAAATAGACGTACTGTGGGTGTGTCGATGGATGGATGAATGGATGGATGGAAGGATGGATGGATGGCTGTATAGATAAATAGAAGGAAAGGTGTATATTTCTTTAGAATTAAGAAATGGAAGTTAAACAAGCATAGAGGATAAAAACAGCAGTAATGCAATTGCTGTCAGAAAAAAAGGTAAACTCTGTCAGGTCAGGTGAAGGATGCTTTCTTATTGCAAATCACAGCATTACACACAGGTAAAATTAGCAAGGATAGGGTGTTTTGGTCACTTAATGTTCTTTCACAGGAAGCAAAATATCTTAAATTTTTACTTACCTTTCTGACAATGTCAACTCAAGAGGAAGTGGACAAAATGATTAAAATTGCTATTTTAGAATGAATATAATCAAAAATATAAAACTTGTCACTTAGTGGGACATTTCAAAAGCCTTAAAGGATAGAAAATATAGGAATATGAATAAAACAGAAAAGTAAGCTTTGAGAGTAATTCGAATAAGGAAGATAAAGGCAATATAGAGAAACAGGCATAGCTGAAGTGGTAACTCACTACACTGATAAATTCTATTTTAAGCAAGAAATGAGGAGCAAAGACCAGAGATAAATGAAGAATGATCTAAACATCAATATTTCTCAAGGGGAATGTAAGGAGAAGAGGGTTACAAAATACACCAAAAGAGAAAAAAGTCTTTTGAAGTAATGTCTTATCAAACAAGAAAAGCATAGAATCACTGCTAGGAAAAGTAGCAGGTCAAAGAAAAACAAACCCAGAGGAACTGAACTTGTATTTTATTTTCATCCATCCCTTCATGTCCTGATGCCCCAATTCCTCTTGTTTCCCACCTCCCATAGTACTGACCACCTCCTACCGTTCTGTACAATTTAACATCCCACATGCTCGAACATTCCACATAAAACAAAGGTGTGATGGTATTGCTCACTGTCTCCCTCTCCATGAGGGCAGGGACTTCTGTCTCTTCTGTTCACTGATGTAACCCCTGTTTCTAAAACAATCCCTGGCACAAAGTAAGCACTCCATATCCACATTTATTGAGTGGAGTTTTTATACAAATGAGAATGATATATTAAAATGAAAACAAACTGATTACAGTTAAGAGATGATTGTTAAAAGGAAAAAGTTGTGAGAAAATTAAAAAATAAGTAGTTACATTAAAAAATAAAATTGTCCACTGCTTTCCACAGTGGTTACATCAGTCTGCATTCCCACCAACAGTGCAAATATGGTGATACCTCAAAAAATTAAAAATGGATCTGCCTTTTGACCCAGCAATCCCACTTCTGGAGATACATCTGAAGGAAACCAAAACACTAATTCAAAAGAACATAAGCACTCCTATGTTCATTGCAGCATTATTTACAGTCATCAAGATATGGAAGCAGCCCAAGTGTTCATCAGTGGATAAGTGGATAAAACGACTACGGGACATTTACACAATGGAATACTATTCAGCCATAAAAAGGAAGGAAAATTTTATCCTTTGTAACAGTGTGGATGAACCTGGAGAATATTATGCTAAGGGAAATAAGCCAGCCAGAGAAAGTAAAATGCCATAAGATTTCACTCATACATGGAATCTAATGAACAAAATAAACTAACAAGCAAAATCGAGATAGACTCAGAGAGCAAGATGACAGCTAAGGTGGAAGAGGTTAGAAGGGTGGGTAGATTGAGCAAAAAGGAAGAAGGACACATGGACATGGACAACAGTGTGGTGATTGTGGCAGGGGATTTAGGGGACTATAAGGGGACTAAAGGGTAATGGAAAAAAATTACAACAAAAAATAAAATTGTACAGATTCAGAGGGTTTATATTTCCAGGACGTAAAAACAACTTGTACATATGATCAAAGAATTGCTTTTGAATATCCTAGTAAACAAACATAATTTTAAAAGGGAGGCAATGATGTAATAAAAACTAGGTAGTCAAAATGAATCACTAGGAAAATAATGTAATGGCATATGTAGTCAACAGGGAAATGACACAGATGTATTGTACCATCATGTGTGGTCTCCTTGAAACTGAAGCACATGGTATAGCACCAGCCTATGGTTATCAATAAGATGACACAGACATAGTATAGAATCATAAGCAGTAACCAATAACATGATGTACAGCAGAGCATCATATATAATCATCACAAAGATTTGTTAGATATAGTGGAGCAGCACATGTGGTTATAAAGGAGATAGTACAGATTTATTATAATAGAACCATTGACAGAGGTCAAGGCAATGGGGTTGACATTGTGTAGCATAATGCATGCGCATCAGGGAGATGAGCCAGGATGTACCACTGTATATTGCCAGCAAGGAGATGATGAAGGCCTAGTATCGAATCACATGTAGCTGTCAAGGGGGTGATGCAGACCTTGTATAAAACCCCACATGGTCATCAAGAACATGCTACAGATATAGTGGAGTAACATACATGGATATCACAGAGTAACATACATGGATATCACTATATCGCAGATATAGTTTCTATCATAGCTGGTCATATGGGAGATGACCTGTCATGTAAAAATCATGCCTATTTTTCAAATAAAGCATAAATCCCTCCACAGATTAAATGTATGAACAGATGTCCTACCATCGGCTGAAGCAGTTGCGATAAGTTTTCCAGTGTAATCAAAACAGCAGTCTAGGATTTCATCATCATGCCCTGTTAACGTTGCCCTGCATTTTCCACTTGCAGCATCCCATAACTGCAATTATTAAAAAGAGGAAGAAGAAAACTATGACTTCTTGTTGAAACGCAAAGATGGCCAGGAGTAGCCTTTGTGAGATTTTTATGGCTGGTTAAATAACTGTGCCAAAATCATGTGTTTAATTTTCACATGTTCCGTTCATTTTACCTTGATTTTTGATAAGAGACCACAGCCAATCAGCTGACAAGGCACACTTTGGACATGAGGAGACCAAAGAAAGGCATTTAGAATGGCTGGTGCAAATCTGACACTAACTTAGGAAAAAAATCTCAAAGTACACACTTCACTGATTGGAGTGGAAATGTCCTCTTTTCATTAAAAAAAAGCTTGATCTAACCTAAAATGCCAGAAAATGAGAAGTTCATTAAGATTATAATACATTTGATACATAATTAAATAATTCCAGAGTATGAGCTCTTAGTAGCAGAAACCTAACGGCAGGGAGACACTGTATTGAGACTCCTTGAGCTTCGTTCTAATCAATGTTTAATAAATGAATAGAGGGACAGTAAACAAAAATAATATTCCTTTTTAAGATATTTCTTAACACATTTGAATCAATTAAAATTGTTTTACCAAATCATAGTTCCTTTAAAATTGAGGGATCAAAAGCTTGAAATTTAAAAATTACCAATTATTATTTATAAGTTAATATCTTAAGTTCAGAGCACCTTAACTTGGTAATGTTGCAATGCATATCAGACACAGTAAAAAACACAGACATGAAAATTATAAAGCAAAGCTGTTACTTGAGCTCACCATGCAGGTCTTGTCTATAGAGCCAGTCAATATCATAGAGCAATCCCAGTTGAACGAGGCACTGCTAATCTCAGCACAATGCCCAATTAAGGTGTACACCTTCCTGCAAAATGGAAATGATTCAAAGATGCCTTACAGCGGCACGTGTGCACAATTAGTGATGGCAAACCCATTCGTGTAAGACTCTAAATTCTAGTTTTCACAAAATAATGTCTTTGACATCTAAACAAAGATGGCTTTACCGCAGCTTGAAAGGAGTCAACTACTACAGTAATTTCAGCAAAAATATACTTAAATTTTAAACAATCAATGATAACATTACTGACGACAACACTTCAGGAAGGCATGGATAAGAAACGAAGGCAGTCTGAAATTCTGGAAGTATTCTTACACCAGATGAGTGAACCCTGGGCAGGCTCAGAAACTACCCATCGGGGTCTGCAGGACCCCTCCTGCTCTCTCATTTCTCCACCTCCACTGGGACCCCTGATGATGGCCCCCTGCTATCGAAACTCAGGTAAGTCCAAGAGTGCAGTTTAACAGCACAAAGAGGCTAAAAGAGTTAACTTCTTAGCAACTAGAACCAAAAATAATTAGGAAGGAAATTGAAGTCCTCAGACTAAATTAAATTAGGGAAATTGGCCCTGACCGTATTTGCCCACGGTAGCCAGGCCTACCATGATGGCAAGCCTCTGAAAGGTGACTACGAGTACAAGGGATAAATCACAGCTATGTGACCAGGCTGTTGCTACGGTCCTTTCACGTTGCTCTTTGGCATTCTTTGTTCTCAGTTCTGAGAAATCATAAATTTCTGTGGATCAGAAATATCATTGAAGAATGAAATAATTATGTCATATTCCTATGGAGTGCAGAGCACAGTTAATACGTTTAGACTAAACTAAGAAATAACAAAGATTTGTCTTCTTAACCCTCTGGTCCAGGTTGAAAAATTCTTAAAAATGAAACATACCTTCCAGTGCCAGCATCCCACACTATGACGGTGTGATCAAAAGACCCTGTGATGATTCTGTCTCCTGAGGTGTTAAAGGACAAGGAGATGATTTCAGCTGAATGTCCCTAAAAACAGAGCAGAGATGGTCATGCACATTTTCAGATAAAGCAGGTGCTACAAATGCATGATATCAGCACCTAAGAGAAAGTGACAGAAAAGGCAAAGCTATACTTACAGGTGGAAAAAGCTTAGTGGCCAGTTGGGGTAGGAATGGGGAGTGATTGCAACTGGGCACAAGGTATCTTTTGGGGGGTGATGGAAATGTTCTAAAGCTAGATTTTTTGGGATAACTGCACAATTTTGTAGGTTTACTAAAAATGTACATGCATTTAAAGCAAGCCCACTTTAACTCAATACAGATGTTTGTTTATTTGTTCTTTAAAGGAAAAGAGCATGTTTTGGGAAATCAGAGGGCTCTGATTTTGTCTTAGAAACACGAAGGAGAGCTATAGGCTTCATGGGCCAATAATAGGTGATGAGTAAAAGAAAAAAGTTTGTGAAGTTCATAACCTTAAAAATAGAAATTCTTACGATAATTTTACATGACTTGATTAATAAACATCTGGCCTTTGGCCTGACTTTCACCTGGTAACGGTCTAGAAGCCATGACTTGAACTGAGACAATGAGAAAAGACCCTCTCTAGAGTAGATTCTGCTTGGAGAAGAACCCTTCATTTTTCTCATTATTTTAGTACATTCACATAATTACTTCTTAAAATAATACAAAAGTTCATGTACAGATTAAATTTCTGGTTCATTCCAAATGACAAAAGTCAAATGTAGTGAAACATTAAAATTCTGAACATACACACACAAGAAATATAATCTGTGGCTGGACACAGGTGTGCAGAGCAGAGCTTATCTTTTCAAATGCTCTGGAGGAAGAAACAGTAAAGAGGCAGTGACCCGCAGAAATGATCAGAACAAAGATCAGAAAAATACTTTTTTAATAACACTAGGCACACACACACACACAAAGCTAGGCACTCTGAGCTAAGGGGGAAAAAAACTCTTGGTGTTAGTTAAAAACACTTTTTTTCTCTCTTGTTTGAGACCATTTTTTAACTTTCTTAGAAAAAGCTCTCCCAGAAAAGGGTTCTTTTTTTTTAACTCACTTATAATTTGAAAATATAATAAAACTGGATTTCCTATCCAGCTGTTTCTAGTTATTGCCACAGAGAACTGCCCTATTTTTGTTGGGTAGTTTGGGATGGAGTGGAAAGAAGTAGAGGGTAGTAGGTCACTGGAAGGCGCTAGACTTGTGGTGGTGACTTACAGGGGCCTCAGTGGAGACACAGCACCAGCGTTCACTCTGAGACAGTGCCCTTCAGTCTGTTTCTCTCCCACCACTTACCTCTTGTCATTTCAGAGTTTACTTAATATAGAAAGCTGGAGGGCGGTGGAGGAGAGAGCCAACAGTCATCCTCTTGAGGAATTTTCTGGCAAGCTTCCCCAGTTCTGCCTCTTCCTACAAGTGCCAGCCTCTACCTACTTTGCTTTTAGCCAGCTAGATGATGGCAGCTTTTGAGCTATGATAGGTGTGGCTGATAGGCTGAAGTGAGTCAAAATCAATATGGCGTCCCCTGGCTTCCCCAGCACGTGCAGCCACATCTTTGAGAACAGCCAGCAAACCTACTGGAATTCTCTCTCACTCCTGTCTAAAAGCCATTGTCTAACTTAGAACTAATTTTGTAATAAAAATGCCAACAAAAACAAACACGAACAATAGGCTTCTCCTAAGGAATGGCTGATACAAACAGAAAACTCTTGGAGTTATTAACGCTGTTAACATACGGTTAACGTGACTACTTCCTTTCCATTCTGAATGTCCCACAGTTTGGCCACTGTGTCCATACTTCCTGTAGCCACCAACGTGCTTTGAGGATTGAATGATAAACACACCTGGATTACATGAAATGAAAAAGGTTTTAGAAATAGAGTTTTAAATTGTTAACTTTGATATAGAAAAACTTCAAGATGTGTCACCTTAGCAGATTCAACCTAATTCTTTGTGCAAATACTCAGCAAGATGCCAACTCTGAGCAGCCTGCAATCTACAGGTTGCATCCTGAAGCAATCTCCTCTTCAGAGGAAACTGCTTGCTTTCTTGCAGGGGCACTGGCCCCCTTTTCCACCTCCAGACCACAGGAGGACAGGAACAAAACCCATCACCTCTGATCTCATGCTGTGTGGCTCCCATCTTCCTTATAGCTATCGTCACAGGTTTTCAGTCACACCCCTTCACTCATCAAGGGCTTTGGCCATCTGATCAGTCTCAATTCTAGATCCTAGGTGGTCTTGGTGTGGACCACCCATCCAATATCTCCAGACTCTGATCCCAGACTCCTTTTCATAATCACTCCCAAGGCCACACCCCAGACCTTGACATCAGCTTCTCTAGAAGCTTCACTACCAGTACACCAATCTCTAGATACAGTTTCTCAAAACTCCGGCTTCCATTCTTCCTTATCACACCCCCTCCCCCAACCAGGATGCCCTCCATCTCATTAAGATCCCTTCCTTTCCTCCTGGCCCATCATCTGCCATTCATCTAACACCCTGGAAGCCTCACTCCTGCCAGCCTCCTCAACACTCTTTGTGCCTATCTTGCAACGGCACCATCCACGAAATTCCTAGCAACTTGCATCAAGCTGGAGTTTTAGCCACTCGTTTGGCCTCCCTACCTCATCACTCAGCAAAAGCAGCTTAAGAAAACGGCAGAGCAGGTTGCTGGTGTCGCCCAGTCACACGCTCTGTCCTCATCCGCATCCTCGGTACCGTTCCCTGCTTCGTCTCGCGTGTCTTTCTCTCACCACATTCTCCCATTCCCCACTCTTGCCCACACTCCCGTGCTCGTCCCTCCTTGATTGACAATCTGGCCTTCTACTACTTCCCCGAGCAAGCTCACTTATCAGGTGGGGATGTCCCCCCTGAGCCTCGCTTTCCTGCTCTTCAGTCTCGGGTTCAGAGGGGTCCCTTTGCCCAACCTAAGACGCTGCCCTCTTCCCTGCACTCCTAGGGGGGACGTGCCCACCAGCCAGGCTACATCCCTCTCAGCGACCTAAATAGGCTTGAGCTTTTCCCCCATAACAGTAAACCATCCCTTGACTCTATGTACCCCTTAACTGTTTTCCTTTCCTTTTAAAAGAAATTCCTTGCAAAAATAATCTACCATCACTCAGTGTTTGCCCACTTTCCACTCTTTGGTCCAACTTAACCACTCCGGCTAAGGGCCCAGTCTAAAGGGAGTGAGCTGCTCATTCCGCTTCGCCTCCCTGAGGGTTTCAATATTTTCTTCCTCCTCGACAGCTTTGACAGAGCTCTGCTTTCCCTCTCTCCTTGTCTCTTCTTTCATATTTTTGACGGCTTTTCCTCTCCATCCTGCCAGGCTTCCATCAGTCTTCTCCCCATTCTCTCCTTTTTCCTTTGGGAAATTTCAATTGTTCAATGGTTCTACCACCACCCAGATGCCAGTGACCCATATCTGTGTCTCCTTTCCAGAACCTGATGCTCGGCCTCAAAGAGCCAGCTGCCAAATGGATGCCTGTATTTGGTTATCACACAGGCAGCGTTTATCAATCTGGCTAAGACATGCAAGTCACATGAAGCAAACCTGTTCCTCCTCTTTTATGTACAGAACTGGCAAATGTTACTACTAGTCACCCACGCCTGAAATCAGGGAATCATCCTGGGCCCCTGTTCTTTCCTTCATGCCTCATATCGACCTGGTAACCTAGTCCTACTCCTCACACCCCAACCTCTCTCACATTCTCCTCACCTGCCTCACGAGAAGATTTCATTATTTGTTCTTGGGCTGTGACGAGGGCTCCCACGGGCCCCTAGTTCTGATCTTACCCACCTCCCATCTCTCCTTCATACTGCCAGAAAAATGGATCATGCCAGCTCCCAGCTAAGAAGTCTCAACAGTACAGCAATATCTACAGAGCCAAGTCCAAATTCCCTACCATAGCATATGAGACCCTTTTTATGTCTATAACATGGCCTCTCCCACTTCAGTCACACAAACTCTGTGATCTGGCTAAGAATGGCTTACAAGCACGGCAAGACATTGATGCCCTTAACCCAGGCAGATGGGCAGTATCCGGAATCCTTGCACGTCAGCTCTGGCGTGGCCAGCAAGCAGTTCTCCCCAGTGTGCTGCAAATCTGTGTTAGTGTACTCTGTGCATGTCATTGCAGAGGGGTTTGGAAGGCACTGCTTTGCCACATGGAGCCATGGGGGTGCTCAAACACCTGCCAGTGTTGCACACCATGCCCGGGCGGCTCCCCTGCCTGGAACACACATGCCACTCTTCTGAGAAGTCTTTCCTGAACACCTCCCCAGGCTGAGAAGCCTTGACTGCTCCCCTCTGTGCTCTCAAGAGCTAGGTCTGATTCTGGCCTGGTACCCCAAGTGCATAGGCCAAGGTTGACACATAGTCGCTACCTAGTAAACATGCATTGGATTGATGTTGGCCATGGAAAATATGAATGTCTTCCTAGGAACTATATGTAAAGACAACCTCGTCAAAATTCCAAGGGGATGTGGAAAACATGGCTGCACCATGACAATAAAGGCTATTTCTTACAACCACAGGCAAGGTACTGAAACTCTCGTTGCCTCAGTCTCCTCAACTGTACAGTGGGGAAGTACCTCTCTCTTACGATTGTTATGACGCACAACCAAGCTAATACACATGTATGTGAAGGGCTTAGGAAAATGCTCCGTGCATGCCGAATGCCAATAAAGAGTCAATTATAATTTTTCACTGCAATATTCTCCACGTCTAGCGGAGTATCTTGAATACAGTATGAGCTCTTGGTGGATGAAAATAGCATGAATTTGAAGGATGACTATAAATACATTTTATTCCTAAAATAAGCACGCTGTTTATTTTTAACAGCTATCATTTGTTCCACGGGGTGCTAATTATCTCACTAACTGCTATAAAATGTATCACAGAATTGGCCAAGGGCAAGGTCTTCCCAACAGTAGAAGCTATTTAAAGTGTCGGACTATTTATGCAAATTTGAATTCTAATGATATCCAGAAAACAATCGGCCTAAATATTTTCCATGATATAGAAAGTTATTTTAAAAGCTATCATAAGAACTTCATCAACCCTCATCAAGCCAGTCCTTTAAAGAAATATGAATGAAAAAGTTAGTTTGGCTATTGTACTCATATACTGTGTGTCTACTTAGTCAATGCAAGGATCTGCAACATATTAAAATAAGAGTGGTTTGCAAATTATATCAACACCACCAAACAAAATACATAGAGAATAAACATACTAGATGGAATTTTGAAATTAATTATAAAGATAGAACTACACACCTTTGAGAATGGACTCCTAAGAAAGAAACAGCTGCGATGTGTCAGTGTTGGTTCATCATTTGTAAGAAACATACCATGAGAGATGTGAATAATGGAGCACGCTACTTGCATGGGGCAGAGGCAGGGAGGGGACGGGGAGTATGTGAGAAATCTCTCTCCCTTCCTCTCAGTTTTGCTGTGAACCTAAAGCTCCTCTAAGAATTAAGTCTATCAAAACAAAAGAAAGGAAAAATAAAACAACAGAACAGCAACAGGAAATTGAATAAGATAAATGTACTCACTATTTCTGCTGTGTGACCCCTAAAGGTGTGGTGACATTTTCCCGTTTCTACACTCCACAGTTTACAAGTCTTATCGAAGGACCC